>SZWC01002206.1:98824-152852 GCA_023375785.1 Penium margaritaceum
TCCCATCCCATCCCATCCCATCCGTGCTGCTGCAGGTGCTTGCAAGATCTGGAGAGGATCAAGGAGGAGTTCAACATTGTCAAGGAGAAGCTTGAGCTCATGATGGCGGTCCGTGCCCATGTCTCATGGCATCACTCGTTGTTGCTGGGTTTCATTGGGTTGGGATTGGCGTGCGTGCGTGCGTGTGTGGGTGCATTCATGCGTGCGTGCGTGGGTGGGTGCATGCATGCGTGCGTGCATGTGAGAGTGTGTGGTTGCATGCATGCGTTTGCTGGTGCTTGCATGCGTGCGGGCATGCACGTTGCGTGGGCTGGAGGGCAGATGGGAGGGCTTGTAGGCGGCCGGTCGGAGGTCGGACTGGTGGCGGGCGGGTCAGCGTGCAGGCGTGCCAGTTGGTAATCAGGGCAGGTTGGGGGGCGGGGAGTGGGGTTTGAGGCAAGTGCGTAGGCAGGTGGGAGAGATCTGCGGGCAAACATGCGTCCTTGCTGTCGCGCCCGTCCTGTTGGACGCGCACGCCGCAGGGATGCAGGCTAAGTTGTGGTTGCAGACAGCCCGGGTGGCTGGGCTTCTGTACTTTAGCCCCAGCGCCAAAGATGTGGGTGCAGACAGTGCTTTACTGGTGTTCGTTGAAGCAAAGTAGCCACTCACATTTCAGATGTGGGTGTAGACGTTGACTCACCGGTGTCTGTCGTGGCGAAGGTGGCAACGGCGCTGCTGCTCTACAGCAGCCCCTCATGGTGTTTGCGGTGTCTGCGGTGTTTGCTGTGGTGATGCGTTGCAGCTGGAGCAAAAGATCATCAAGGCAGGTGGTCAGCTCCCTCAGTGGGGCTGAGGCATGCGTCGGACTCCTTCCCACACTCATTCGAAGACCCAGACTCGTCCTTTTCCTCTTCTTCAGCTTTTGACCTCACCCTCCGACTCGGACTGTTCCTTGGTGGCCAACTCTCCCTCAACCCTTCTCTCCACCACCAAAGCCTCCCTTGCTCGCCTCATGTCACGCAACCCTGCTGCCGCTGGTGCCGAGGACAGGACTCGTGTCCCATATTGTTGTGCTCGTGCGTTGTCGTCACCTGGTCTTGCTTGGATCGGCTTACTCAGCTCAGAGTGTCTTGCCCCATCATTGTCCTGCTACCAGGGTCCCTAGCTGGCTGGTAAGATTTAGCTAAGTCGTAAAAGTGAAACGTCTGCCAGTACAAGGAAAGTTGGCATAACTGCTCACAGCTGAAGGTGGTCCAATTCCAGTGCTGGGTAGCAATCGACATGGGTATGATCAACACTTGAATGTGGAATTTTAAAGCTGTTTTCCTTGGTGCTTTTGTGTTCTGGCAGAAATGCAATATGCCCCTCCTTGTCACAATTGCTTGGGGTCATCCATCCAACATCGCGGGTTAGCAAATTGACATTATTCACCAGTCCACATGGAAAACTGGCAATATGCATAACAAGGCAGACAACTTGCTGGGGTCAATGCACTTGCAAAGACATCATTTGATGTTGTGATGTGAGTCCTCGTTTGCTTGTTCAATTTCTCTATGACCACTCAATTCTGTCCATGCTTCTGCACATACCAGATGCCAACCCACCTAGCGTCGGAGCACCGTTGCCCAGTTGCCAAACAGTCGCCACGATGTTTAGGGTTCTTCCCGGGGCCTTCTGTAAGCTTCCTATGGCTTCTACTGTTTTCTCGCTAGATGAGCCTTGGACCCGATTTGCATGTTTTGCATTGAACGTCCACTAATCGGTGTTGGACCTATGCATGTGACCAATCATCGTTCAACTTGAGATTTTGCAACTATAGGTTAAGAGGTGGTGTTGTTTTGTCCGTGCACTACCTCACTGACTCCTACTGTGACCTCTCGGCTCGTGTACTTGCTCGTGCAAACGACTGTCTGGATGGACGCTAATGCTAACGGGGTACTGTTCGGTGGAGTGGACGTGTCGTCGTGAATCCGAGTGTGTGGTTTTCCTCCTCCTCGCACCTCTGACACTACACCCTTACACGAACAGCTCCATCGGCAGAAACTCTTAGCTGTCACGTCATCAGCAATCGTAGATAGATCTCAGGAGCAGTGCAGCCGGCACCAGAGTTCGGGCAGCCGTAACTCCATGTAGCTGTTTTTCTTGCTCATTCTGAGTGCATGACTGCATTCATAGTGTTGTTGTTTTGGTATGGTCCAGATTTTAAGAAATTCGGACAACTCCCGGGTTTTGGGCTGTCTAGTGTCTGGTAGGGCTCACCCAGGAAGTTCTGCTAGACAGGATAATGCTATGATTTTTCTGGTTAGCTGATTTTCTAAGTAACAAGCCTCACAGAGTTGAGGTGAAGCTAGAACTGGGAGGGGTCTCAGTTGGTTGGTCATTCATCATTCCAAATCAGTCATTGCTTCATTGTAGCTGCTTTCTAGCGATAACTCTAACGCGCACACTTTTGAGCAACAAACCAGAGCTCCCAGACTTGGACTCTAGTGGAGTGGCTAAGGGAGCAGACTAAGCAACGAGCGTGGGTTTCCGTAGGATATATCAACAACGACACTGCCCCAACCTGCACACTAGCTAATTCCTTTTTGGCATCAGAGCCGTAGCACAGCACATGTAGTAGCAATAGTAGTGGCGTACACGTTCCTGACTACGCCGGCGGACCTCCCATACACGCCAGCGCAGGTAAAATGCTGCCAGAAAGAAATCCGGCAGCAGTTGTTGTGATGTGAGTTGTTTCCGTCTGTTTGTACAGCTTACTGTGACCACTTGGCCGTGTCCATGCTCATGCAGATCACCGATGCAGGCCCAGCTCGCGCCAGAGCACCGACGGTTGGTGGCTCCATCTGTTGGTTTTTGTGCATCCTCATTGTGCTCTGTTGTGTCCTCCCGGCTTGTGTACATCGGCGTGCAGATGACTGACGGCGAGACTCGAAGCTGCTGGAGTGTTGTCCGGTGGAGCCGACGCACGCTAAGGCCTACTCGCAGTTTGCTGGAGCCTCCTCTCTCAGGCGACATGCTTAGCTCCATCGGCAGGCCTCCTCGGTGGTCGGGCAGCCGGCGGTCACTACCACCGCAGATGCTGTCTGCATGCGTCAGGCGCTGGATCTGACTGTACCATTGCGTCTGCAGCGTCATGCTCTGCCTAGGGTCCATGTCTCACATTGTGTGACACTGTTTAGCATCATGTACCATCATAGGTACAGCCTGGCTTTGGGGAGCCATAACTCTTTGCTGCTATATTTCTAGCTGTTTCTGACCGGACGAATGCGTTCGCTTTGTCGGTATTATGGTACGATCCAGTTTTCAGGCAAAACAGACGACGCCCGGGTTTTGGGCTGTCGGCCGTCTGGCAGGGCTTACCGACAAAACCCTGTCTACAAGAAAATAAGTCTAGATCTTTTTTCTGATTGGCTGGTTAGCTGAGTAACAAGCTTTACAGAGCTGGGGGGGAGCTAGAACATGGAGGGGTCTGCCATTTTTGCTCATTCTTCATTCCTAATCAGTCACTTTCAGTTTTCAGCTGCTTTGTGGCGCTATCACTGGTGCGCGCATTTCTGAGTAACAAACCCAGACCTTCCAGACTTTGACTCAAGAGCAGCAGACTGAGGGAGTAGCAGCCTTAAGCAACGAGCGTGGAGGCCAGCACACTACATCAACAACGCTGTTGGCCCAACCTGCTGCTTGCCTTTTCCATTTTGGTATTAGAGCCAGAGCGTAGCAGCAGCAACAGAAGACTGGCGTACAGGTGCTAGTCAACGCTTGCGGACCCCCACACTCGATGCTAGTGCAGGGGAAATGCTGCTGATTTTTTTCCGGCAGCATTCACCTGCCTGGTGGCGACGTCCAATTCTTTCCCACGGCCACTGGGCCAGGGGAAATGCTGTTGGATTTTCCCGGCAGCACTGACCCCCATGCGTGACGCGAGGAGGTGAGCGGCAGGCCGCGTCTAACTCTTGCAGGCGACGACACACCCGACAACAGCACCTAGGTGCAGTGACTGACACCAGCGAGCAGCAGTAGCAGCAGCCTGCAATAGCAATAGCGGCAGGCAACAGTAGTGAGCAGTGGCAGCAGCAGCCAGTAGTAGCTGTGTGCAACAGCAACAGCCGGTAGTAGCAGCAGCTCACACCAGCTGGCAACAGTAGCGGCCTGTAGCAACAAGCAGCAGTGGCGGCCAGCAGCAGCAGCTCGCAGCAGCAGTAGCAGTGGCATTGAGCTACAACAACAGTAGGCTGTAGCGGCCGAAGCAATAAGCAGCAGAAAGCAGCAACAGCAGCCGCCTGCAGCAGCAGTAGTAGCAGCGAGTAGCAGCCAGCAGAAGGAAGTAGTGGGTGCTGCTGCTCACAGCCCGCAGCTCGCTGGGAGTAGCGGGCTGCAAGTAGCGAGCCCAGTGCGCGCATCGAGCAACAAACTGCTGGTAGCAAGCAGCAAGCTCGTTGCTTGTAGCCCGCTGCCCACAACAATTAGTGAAGCTCGCTGTGACACACGAAAGAAAAAAAAATAGGATTAAAAAAATCCCCCACTCCAGCAGCGGCCGCCATAGCTGCTGCAACAGCCAGAGCAGTTGCAGTAGCAAGCAACAGCAGCAGCATTAGCAGCAGCAGCGGTAGCATTTGGTGCTACAACGGCAGCCACAATAGTAGTTGTAGCAGGAGCAATAGCATCTACAGCAACAGCAACAACAGTAGCAGTAGTATTAGCCGTAGGAGCACCAGTGGCAAGCAGCGGCAGCAGCAGCAACAGCAATAGCGGCAACATCAGCAACAGTAGCCGCCACAACCACGTCGCAGCGGCCCCAACAACACCCGCTGTTGACGTCAGCATCCCGCCGCTGACATCACTACTGATGTCACCAATAAAAAAAGGAGTAGGGGGGAAGAAACTCTATAGCAGCAGCCCTGTAGATAACGCGGCTGTTGCTGCTGACGTCAGCTGTCCTAGGCTGACGTCCCTGCTGACATCAGCAGCACAAAGAAAAACAAAGAGGGGGTAACAAAACTCACCATGGGTAACAACCCCAGTGGGGAGGGTTCCTCCTCCGTTGGGGGTATCCCCAACCCCCTTTTCTTGCATTAGCTGCAGCAGCTGCAGAAGCAGCAACAGTAACAACAATAGCAGCGGCAGCAGCAGTCCACAGACGTTGCTGGCTTTCCTGACCCCCTGACGGTCATTCAGCAACAGCTCCCTGCCTTGAGGGAGCAGCCTGTAGTACTGCAGCCACTGGCCTCGCAGACTCCCACCAGTGCCCCACCGCCGTTCATTCCTCTTGGGAATGTTAGCCCTCTATGTCCGCTACCACACATTACTTGGCGTAGCAGCAGACTCAGCGCTAGCGGCAAACAGTGACCTCCGTCCTTGGCCTCACTCTGGGCGCTGGCCGCAGGCAAAAGGAATTTGAGATGCCTCCCCTGCCACTTCAGGCCGGCGAGCAATTCCACAGCTGGGAGCTCTGATTTTGCATCAGGGCATAGTGTGAAGGCTTGTGGGCCTATTACACCCTTCCTTGCAACTCCACTCAGGCCAACCAGCTATATGACGCTGGTCGCGCCGTAAACGCCCTCGTCCTTGTTGCTCCTCCGGCTTCCCGCCTAGCCCTAGAGCCCTTTCTCGGCGACTTCACCGCTGGCAGCACCCTAGACCCTACAGCCGCGTGGCACGTCCACAGCCGTCCCCATCGCATGTCCAGCGAGGCTGAGGCCAGCCGTCTGCTACGAGAGTTCAAATCCCTCCACATGGGGGAGATCGAGAGTCACCGCTTATTGGCAGCGGGCTGAGGACATCCTCCATCACCTAGGCAAATATGCTCCACCCCCTCTGGCCGCACTCCTCACCATCAAGCGCAGTGTCACCGACTCGTACGCGGACGTCTTTGTACACTACTCCCAGGAAATCCTTTTCACCATGGCGGCCCAAGGCACCCTCATGCCCTGGGCGTATGAGCTCTTCCTCAGGATCGAGGAACCTCGTCTGGACTCCCACCTCCAGCGCACAGAGGTCCTTGCCTCCCGTTTCGTCGATTCAGTGGCCATCGCTTCTCCCGTAGCAGCTACCTCCACCAGCTCCTCGTCGCCGGGGAAGAAGAAACGGAGCAAGAAGGGCAAGGGTTTGCAGCAGCAGCAGCAGCAGCGGCAGTCGACTGGGTCCAGCGGTGGTCGCTCGGTCTACCACAACAGTGGCCAGCCAAGACACGGGTGGTACACATGCCTGTTACTGATGGAAGAGGCGCGCGTCATCCCCACTATGCTTCGCCAGCGTGAGCGCCGTCTTGCCTCTGCCGCCGTAGCTGTCGCCGCCCCTGATGCCTCGACCCCGTCCAGCAGCTCCTCTCCTCCGAACGCTACACTGGTCCCGCAGACGCCAGCTCCATAACAACATCATCCGCAGCCGTCGTCACCTCCGTTCCCTTCACCGGGACGTTCCTCCTCTTATCCGGGCTTAGGCGCTGTAACTCCACACTCAGTCTACAGTCCGGGACCGTCCACGCGTGAGCATCACCTGGAGTAATTCATTGTGCTTCAGCTCGGCGTGTCTCGCCCTCCCCCCCAGGGAACTCGGAGTTGCGTCACCTCGTGCTCGTCCTCCTCACCCTGCTTGACTAAGATTAAGCTGCGGTCATGTCCTGCTTCTCGTCTGTCTCACCGTCTTATGTGATCTCCTCTGCCCCCCTTCATGACGACCTCACATGGCTTGATGATTGGCAGTCTCGGTTCGCCCCCCCTTTCATTGTGTCCGGGTCTCTAGCTTGTTGCCATGTGACTGGCAGTGATCTCGCAACTCCGATCCAGGACCCTGCCAAGACTTGGATCATCGAATCCAGAGCCAAGCATCACATGACGGCCTCTCGTGAGGCCTTTAGTATGCTTGGTCCTGTTGGTGATGTCTGCGGTATCCGGACGGGCTTCGGCCAGGTGTTACTTGTCCGCGGCGTCAGCGTCGTTCATTTCCGTGGTCCTACCGGTGATGTCTTCGTGACCGATGTCCTCTTTGTCCGAGGTCTTGAGCTTAGCCTCCTGTCCGTTACTGCCCATAACCGCATGAGCATGGACGTTGTGCACTCGCGTGGTTTTGGCACTGTGTCGTATCCGTCTGGTCTTGTCGTTCTTCACGCCACCGCATGTTGCAACTTGTGGCATGTCCCGTGCCTGTCCTCCTCTCCTTTCGTCCCGTCCCCGTCGGCCGCCACAGGCCATGTGTTTGTCACCAGTACGCTCTCTCTGCAACACACCTGCCTCCTACACCGCCGCCTTTGCCATGTCCACTCTACCACCATCGATAGCATGCTCCGCACCCAGCCAGCCAAGGGCCTCGACCCAGACACTTTCCCTTGGCCGTGCCGTACAAAGTGCATTGATTGCGCTCAAGGCACGATGCACCGGTCCACATAATCTCAATCTTCGTCCCGTGCGTCCGCCCCTCTGGACCTGGTCCATTCTGATGTCATGGGTCCCCTCCCTACTGAGTCCATCGGCGAGCGTGGCCGATATGTCCTCACCCTCACTGACAAATACTCTCGCTACCATAGGATCTTCTACCTTTGGCAGAAGAGCGATGTTGCCCACACCATTCAGGACAGGCTTGTCCTTGCAGAGCACTAGTGCGGTCAATCTCTTCACCGCTTTTGCTCCGATTGCGGTGGTGAGTACATGGACGAGACCACGACGTTTCTCGCTTCCCACAGTGTCCTCCACGAGACGTCATGGCCTACACACGCGATCAAAACAGCCTCTCCGAGCGGTGGAACCACACTATGGACGACGCCGTCCGCACCATGCGGGTTGAATGTGGTCTCTTCGATGGCATCTTCTTTGAAGCCATGGCTTACATGACATGGATCTGGAACCGGATCCCCACGGGCCTCTTCCCCGCCAGTCCACGCCGTACCAGCACTCGTGCGCTTAGCACGCCGACCTCCGTCCGACTCGCGTCTGGGGCTTCGTGGCCATCGTGTGGCTGCCTGTCCTGCAGGAGGGCGGCAAGCTTTTCCCCCACGGTCATTCTTGAACCTTTCTCGATGTCTCTCGTCAGTCCAAGGCCTTGCGTTTCTAGGATCCGTCCCGGCACTACATCGTCAAGTCCCGCGATGCCCTCTTCTTTGAGGAGCTATTTTCACGCAATCTTAGTTGTTCTTGCTCTTCTGTGTCCCTCCCATTACATGGAGGAGTGGTGAGTCCGTCCTCCATCCTGCTTCTTCCGGGTGACACATCACTTTGTCCCTCTGAGCCGGTAGCCCTAGTCACGTCCACTGGCCCCTCTAAGCCAGCGGCCCCAGTTACGCCCGTTGACCAGTCCAAGAGAGCAGCCCTAGTTGTCCCCGCTCGCCTCTTGAGGCCGGCAGCCCCACACGCATCCGCTTGCCCCTCCGGGCCAGCAGCCCTGGTCACGCCCGCTGCCTCCTCTGAGTCAGTAGCCCTTGCTACGCCTGCTGGCCTCTCGGGGCCGGCAGCCCCAGTCTCGTTTACTGGCCCCTCCAGCCCGACAGTCCCAGTTGCGCCCGCTGGCCCCTCCGGACCTGCAGCCCGAGTTGCGCCTGCTGGCGCCTCCTGGCCGGCAGCCACAATTGCGCCCGCTGGCCCCTCGGGGCCAGTAGCCCCAGTCGCATCTGCCGGCCCCTCCGGGCCAACAGTTGCAGTCGCGCCTACTGGCCCCTCCAGGCCGGCAGCCCCAGTCGCGTCCGCTAGTCCCTCCGTGCCAACGGCCCCGTCCCCCTCAGTTAGCTTGTCTGACTTGGTGCCATTTCCTGCTCTGCCACACTACATGCGTGGCCCGGGCGGCAGCCTCCGATTGAAACCGTGAGTGAGCGCGCAGACCGCCACACCGCGCCCTGTCGCGCCTCGTCTCTATGTCGCTCCATGCGTCTCCTCCACTCCTACGGTCATGAGTGGGGACCCTGGCACCAAGTGTTGGCCTGAGGGTGAGTGTGCACCCTAGAGGGTCCCTAGCAATGGCTGGTTCACACCACCGACTGTTTTTGGAGAGACTGAAACTGTGGAGGCAACTGGTTCCAAGGATGGCAGAAAACTGGTCAGAGAGTGAGGCAATAGTTTTGGCCTTAACTTACTGGGAATGAACACTTGATCAAGGCTCACAAGCAGTGGTATTCTATGGCCACTGATCTAAGCTTTCCAGAACACCAAAGCATGCCAGGTTTGAAGCTTCCTAGCAGATTCTATGGCTTCTAGAGTGTCTATTGGTAGGCTGTCCTTTTTCCCACCTACGAAGGCATCCCTTCCCTCCTCTAGAAGCTTATGCCCCTTCCTAGATTCCTCAGCTTGCTTCTAGTAGGAGGGAAGGTGTCCAGAAGACCAAGACACCTCTAGATGCCTTGTAGGACAAGTCACCCCTTCTAGAAGGTGTGCCACCCTCCTGGACCCTCACCTGGCCTTCTAGAAACTTAAAGAGGAAATCTTGAGGTTGAGCTAGCTTCGTGGCATCTATTTTCCACCTCCCTTGAGGCAGGGGAGAATTTCATCTTGTGGGACTTGAACCCGGGCGCTTGCCTCTAGAGGTGGACACCATTAACCACAAAGCCACCTTGGCTTGTCTTTTTAGTGTTCCTTTTTGGAGTCACTCCTGCCATGGTGAGGAGCATTACTCCAACACCAAGGCCCTCGGCCTAACCACTTTGGCCATCATTGCGGACCTTCACCCGGGCTCCGCACTGGGCTACGCCATGCTCCATCACGAGCATCGGCATGCCGTCATGGGTGCACTTGCACGCATCCCACCTGGAGCTCGAGATGCATACGCTCTCTCTGTCCGCTCCATATCACGCCCGAAGGACCCAACTACCCTACACAAGGCTCGAGCCTCTCCTGAGGCCACACATTGGGATGCTGCTTGCGCTGACGAGCTCACCAGGAGCACCACGTCTATGACCTCGTCGACCTCCCTTTAGGTCGGAAGGCCATCGGTGCCAAGTGGGACTTCCGGCGCAAATGGAAGCCGAACGGGTCTCTGGACAAGTACAAGGCCCGCCTCACAGCCAAGGGGTTTGCTCAGGTCCCCAGGGTTGACTACGACCAGATCTTTGCCTCAGTTGGTCGATTCTCCACTAGCCGGGCGCTCTTCAGCCTGGGTGTCCAGCATGGATGGGAACTGCATCTGATGGAAGTGAGCAACGCCTTCCTCCATGGCTCGCTGGAGGGTAGAACCTTTACATGGTGCAGTCCACAGGTTTCGATGACGACACTGGGAGAGTCTTGCGGCTGCGGAAGGCCGTCTATGGTCTGAAGCATTCACCTCGGTGCAAGAACCAAGAGATCAGCAGCACGCTCCTCTGCGGTGGCCTCCTACGCCGCAGTGCTGACCCCACACTGTTTGTCAGCCCTCGAGGCCAGACTTTCACCGCTATTCTGGTCTACATCAACGATCTACTCATTGCGTCACCAGACATGGCTGCCATCCAGCGTGTCAAGGGCGTGCTGTACACCGCGTACCAGATGAAGGATC
Organism: Penium margaritaceum; assembly: GCA_023375785.1. Lineage (NCBI taxonomy): Eukaryota > Viridiplantae > Streptophyta > Zygnematophyceae > Desmidiales > Peniaceae > Penium > Penium margaritaceum. The sequence goes on from SZWC01002206.1 coordinate 109,253, forward strand.
TCGGGTCTGCCCGAGTCTTCCTGGGTATGGAGCTTGAGCATGATTGCTCCTAGAGTGTCGTGCACGTCCACCAGGCTGCCTATGTGCAGGCCTTGGCCACTCGCTTCGCCGAGGACCTACCCCTTGTGCCGAGCGCATCTTCACCCATGTCACCTCATGGTCAAGTGATGCTCAAGAGTCCTGACCCAGCCGTTGTGGGGGAGCCAGTTGACATGACCAGGTATCTACAAATCATCGGGTCATTGATTTTTCTGGCGACGACTACGCGCCCAGACATCGCGTTCTCTGTCAACCTCCTGGCTCAGTTTTCTCAGGAGCCGCATCACCTCCACTTCGAGGTCACGACCCGTGTACTACGCTATGTCGTCTCGACTCCTCGGCGAGGCCTCATGTCTCCCCGCCAGCCGTCTGTGGTCGCGGTGGGCTACACCGACAGTGACTGGGCCGGCAGTCCGGACGGTAAGAGTCCCACAGACTGGATCTTTTTGATAGACGACACTACAGTATCCAGGCATAGTGGCAAGCAGGGGTGCATTGCACGCAGCACTGCTGAGGCTGAGTACGTGGCCCTGTTGAATGGTATGCACCTTGTCCACTGGCTAGCTGGCTGGTTGCACAGAAAGACAAGGCATGCACTGCTCTATGGAGTACGTCCCCTTGGGCTGTTCTGAGATAGGCCAGGAATGTGCTACCCATAATGGGTATGTCGCGTGGAGATCATCATAGGAAACACAACATTGTGGCCTAGTTGGGACAGGCGCCGGAGCACAAGGGTCGCGGGCTCAAACCCTGCGACGGCCACATTTTTTGTTGTGGCCCAAAATGGGACAAGAAGCTTCTAGGAAGCTTACTAGAGCCTGGCTTGAGGATGACACTTGGCAGTCTTAGGACGCCCCAAGTAGGACTGTAGTCTGAGGTTGGTTCTTATGGAGCCAGTATGAGCAGAAGCATTAGCAATGCTCTGCAAGCATGAAAGCATGTGCCCTGCATGCATCCATTTACTGTTCTTGCCTTGGAGACTCCTTACAGACTGTCCAACCAAAGGTAGACACTAAAGACGAACATGCGGACTTCGTGAGGTTACAAACCAAATGCACCTAAAGTGTGGATCCCTCGTTTGAGAGTGATATGTTATCTTGGTTGCAATGCCAAGAGCGGTTGGCGGCCTCCCATGTCAGAACCCGTTTTCTAGACTGTTGCTATCCGACACATTGACAAAGGGTTATGGGTCTGTACTTCTGGTTGTAAGGCACGCAGAGGGACTAGTGCGTGGTCTTGCAGGGCGCAGAGGTACAACAGGGACATGAACATCGGATGGATCCATCTGATCCATCGGCTCCATTGGCTGCCTCAGGTAGTGTGCGGCACGTGGCGGATTAGGGGATAAGGAAAAGCTCTGTCCATGTTGGACAAGAACCTCGAGCCCCAACGGGATTAAGGTCTACCCCTTTTAGAAGGTGGTACGATCCCGAGTCCGTTCTCTCACGACGGCACCATCTTCTTACGCGATCATCGGCATGAGGGATATGGAAAAGAACCAACTACACCTTTGACAACGATCGCAGTCAGCAGCCTCATCAGTCTCATCGGCCTCAACGAAGCATAGTAGCAGCAAAGCAGAGAAGAGGAGCAACGGCAGGAAAATGGTGGATCCGACTCAAGCCCGTCTTGAGGCGGGTATTTCCAAATTCACGGGGACAGGTTTTTCCTTGTGGAAATGGCAGTTTGAGATTGTCATGAACGTGCGTGGCTACCTCGACATCCTTAAAGGGACCAAGAAAGCACCCACCGATGTGACAGTGACCATGTATGCGGCTGACCTTGCACCATGGAAGATGAAGAACAACATGGCTCTCGCCATTCTTGTGATGTCCATCAACAAGACTCAACACTCCCACATCACAGGATGCACGTTGGCTGCCGAGGCCTATGCAAAACTCTCACGCATGCATCAAACGCCCTAACAAACCAACTCTTCATCTTCCAAAGGTTGATGTTGATGAGGGTGGCGAAGGAGAATCGATACCCAAATTTTTGCAGTCGTTCAACAACGTGGTGCAAGAGGTCCAGCAAATAGAATGGAATCTCGACTCCAACATGCGTGCCATGATCCTTCTGATGGCGCTGGAGGAAAGCTGGGGGTCCTTGATCACCGTATTTGGTGGTTGGAAGGAGGCAGATCTGACGTATGAGGTTGTCGCCGAACACGTGCGCAACGAGTCCATGCGACACAGTGGCATTGAGGCAAACATCTCAGCCTATGCCTCTTGCTTTGGTGGACAAGGTGCAAGCTCTCGCTCCAGTCAAGGCAACAGCAGAATCGGTGGCGGTGGAGGGAGAGACAATGGTGGCGGGAAGAGTTCCAAGAAGCCCGGCGTCTGTCACAACTGTGGCAAGGTTAGGCACTGGGCTAGGGACTGTCGTAGTCCCAAGAAAGAAGGCGAGAAAAAAGGTGGGAAGGTGAAGAAGGAGCTCACCAACATGATGGCTAGAGGGTTGGCCATGAAGGGGGTAGCGATCCTTAGGCCCGGGGCATTCGTCTTTCACTCGTGCGCCAACCACCACTCATCAAAAGAGAAGGGTAGATTTGTCTCCATGGCCGAATCTGTCATGCGCATCAAGTGTGCGAACGGCGGTGTCGTCCAAGCCATGGGCAAAGGGGACAAGGTGATCACGTTCAACGTCAACGGTGCGGAGAAGGCGGTCAACCTTCAAAAGGTGGTGTACATGCCCTCCTTTGCAGCCAACTTGCTGTCAGTCTCACACATCACCGACAACAACACCAATAAGGAAGTTGTGGCCCTCAAAAACAAGGACATCCAGATTTTGTACACCAAAGACGACCTCATGCTTCAAGTTCCAAGAGTCGATGGCCTCTACGTGCCTCAAACCAAAGTCACCAAGGCGTCGGATGAGAGACTCGCATGTGCCACCAAGACAGTGGCACCGGAGCCAAAGGATGCACTATCGGCGACTGTTGCGGCAGCCACATCAACCAAGGACACTGACGCTGAGCTGTGGCACCAGTGATTTGGCCATGTGGCCAACAGCACGCTACAAAAGATGCAGGAGCAAGAGGTTGTCCGCGGAATGGAAGGGTGCACCATGAAGCATGGCGAAGGGTGTACATTGTGTGAACCATGCCTCCAACTGAAGGTAATGAAGAAGCCGTTTGGGAGGGGAGGTCAATGAGTAGAGCATGTCTTGGAACTGATACACAGTGACGTGTATGGAACCTTCCGCACAACGTCTAATAGAGGAAGCAAGTACTTCTTGACCTTCATTGACGACCACAGCCGCAAGTTGTGGATTTACTTCCACAAAACAAAGGGAGAGGTCAAGGAGAAGCTCCTCGAATTCGTTGCCATAGTAGAGCGGCAAACGTCCAAGAAAGTGAAGACGCTCCGAAGTGACAACGAGGGTGAATACAAGGCATGCAAGCCTTGGCTCAAGCATCATGGCATCCGCCACGAGCAAACCACCCCTTACAATCCCCAAAGCAATGGTGTTGCCGAGAGGATGAACTAGACCCAGCTTGGTATGGTGCAAGTCATGCTCTTCGATGCCAAGCTCATATCTTGCTTTTAGGCAGAAGCAGCAACAACGGCATGCTACCTCTTGAACCTTACACCAGCAACCGCCTTACGGAAGCGTGGAAAGGAGCAGGACAAGCAGCTAAAGACCCCACAAGAAGCATGGTCGGGAAAGAAACCCAACACATCTCATCTGAAGGTGTTCGGTTCAACTGCATGGGTGAAGATCCAATCGGGAGAAGGTGGAGGCAAGCTCGACGCACGTTCTAAGAAATGTGTCATGGTTGGGTACGACACATCACACAAAGCCTATTGGCTATGGGACCAGACAGCAGGCAAGCTCATGAGGAGCCGCGATGTTGAGTTCAATAAACGCACCCCTGGAAAGGGAGAGCTGCTGGACCCGATCCTTGCTCCCAAAGTGTGAGAGTGGATAGTGTTGCTTGAGTCCGGAGACCAAGCACCGGAAAACTGGCTCACTTTGCCAGCAGGTAGTGGGAATAGGAGAGTAGCTACGAAGGATGACATAGCATCTGACATGGACGCGGATACCAAGGCGTCCGAGGCTTCCAAGTCTGACTTGGAGTCTGACAGATCTTCTAACGATGACACAACGACAATACACCACCACCTATGGAAGCACCAGTACCAAAGCAAGAAGCCGCACCAGCACTCCGGCACAGTTTGCGACCAAAAAAAGCACCTTTTCAGTATGAGGACGATTGGACTGGCCTTAGCTGTTTGTGCATGGCTCAAGGAGAGCCATCCACAGTTGCAGAGGCGATGAATGGCCCAGATGTTGTGGCCAGCCCAGGGCCACAACATTGGCAGGCAGTCAAGCGCATCTTGCGCTAACTGAAAAAGACACGTAACGTGGGCCTCGTCCTTGGAGGCCAAGAAGGTACGGACCTCCTCCACCTGAAGTGCTACACAGACGCCGAGTGGGGAGGAAATCTCGACGACCAGAAATCCACCTCTGGATACGTGTGCATCTTGAATGGCGCTGCCATCTCATGGGTGAGTAGGAAGCAGGGTTGTGTTTCTGTGTCCACGGTTGAGGCATAGTACGTTGCTCTGTCTGAGTTGTGCAAGGAGACTCAGTGGTTACACAACTTTCTCGGTGACATACCAGTGCCACAAGAGGATGTCACTGTTGTACATGTGTGGACAACATGAGCGCCATCTCAATGGCTGAAGATGAGATCATCTCTCGGCAAACGAACCACATCGACATAAGTTACCACTACTCACGTGACCTGGTCATGAAGAACATGGTGGACTTGTAGTACGGTGGAACAAAGAGCATGCTTGCTGACTGCATGACCAAGCCGTTGGAGAGCGACTTGCACTATGCAGGCATTCGTGCATTTGGCATGAGGAGTTTGGCAAAGGGAGGGTGAGTCCCAAGGCATTGATGGAGCCCAATGAGCGACAGATGGACAGAGGTGCAAGGGAGAGATTTGTTGAATGATATGCACCTTGTCCACTGGCTAGCTGGCTGGTTGCACGGGAATACAAGGCATGCACTGCTCTATGGAGTACGTCCCCTTGGTCTGTTCTGAGATAGGCCAGGAATGCACTGCCCATAATGGGTATGTCCCCTGGAGATCATCAGAGGAAACACAACATTGTGGCCTAGTTGGGACAGGGGCCGGAGATCAAGGGTCGCGGGCTCAAACCTCGTGACGGCCGCATTTTTCTTTGTGGTCCAAAATGGGACAGGAAGCTTCTAGGAAGCTTACTAGAGCCTGGCTTGAGGATGACACTTGGCGGTCTTAGAACGCACCAAGTAGGACTGTAGGCTGAGGTTATTTCATATAGATCCACTACACTTGCAAGTATGAAAGCCTGTGCCTTGCATGCATCCATTTACAGTTTTTGCCTTTGAGACTCCTCACAGAGTGTCCAACCAAAGGTAGACACTAAAGACCAACATGCGGACTTCGTGAGGTTGCAAACCAAACGAACCTAAAGTGTGGATCCCTCGTTCGAGGGTGATATGTTATCTTGGTTGCAATACCAAGAGCGGTTGGCGGCCTCCCATGTCCGGACCCGTTTTCTAGACAGTTGCTATCCAGCGCATTGACAGGCCCTTGGCTCAAGCGTATGTGAGAGTGTGTGGTTGCGTCGTCTGTTTTCCCACTTGCGTCAGTCTGTCGCATCCATCACATTGCACTGCGACAATGAGAGTTCCATGGCCATCACCGACAATGACGGCGTGCATCACACACGCACCAAGCACATCAACATTGAGTATCGCTATGTGCATTCGTTGTTGCATGATGACAGCATCAGCATTGTGTGGGTTGAGATAGCACGGCAGCTGGCTGACTTTTTTACCAAGGAAGAAAAGTGCGACTCGTTCAAGAACGCTGTGAGTTCAGTCAGTGTGCATCCATGAGTTGCGCTCTTTGTCCCTGCCTCAGTCTCTACATTCCCTTGGGGAGTGTGAATCTTGACTGTGTCTTTGCCCGTCCATATGCACTACGCCTGTGAGTCACGGGGGAGTGTTGGTTTTTGCGCATCCTCATTGTGCTCTATTGTGTCCTCCCAGCTTGTGTACATCAGCGTGCAAATGACTGACAGTGAGAGTCAATGCTGTTGGATTGTCGTCCGGTGGAGCCGACACACGTTGAGGCCTACTCGCAGTTTGTTGAAGCCTCCTCTCTCCGATGACGTGCTTAGCTCCATCCGTAGGCCTCCTCGGAGGTCAGGCCGCCGGCGGTCACTGCCACCGCAGGTGTTGTTTGCATGCATTAGGCGCTGGATCTGACTGTACCGTTGCGTCTGCAGTGTCATGCTCTACCTAGGGTCCATGTCTCATATTGCATGGCACTATTTAGCATCATACATCATCATAGGTACTGCCTGGATCCGGGCAGCCATAACTCTTTGTTGGTGTTTTTCTAGCTGTTTCTGACCACACGACTGCATTTGTAGCGTTGGTGTTATGGTATGGTCCAGTTTTCAGGCAAAACGAACAACGCCCAGGTTTTGGGCTGTCGGCTGTCTCGCAAGGCTCACCGAGAAAACCCTCCCTGCCAGAGAATAGGTCTAGGTCTATTCTTTGATTGGCCGGTTAGTTGAATAACAAGCTCTACAGAGCTTGGGGGGAGCTAGAACTTGGAGGGGTCTCCCATTGTTGCTTATTCTTCATTCCTAATCAGTCACTTTCAGTTTTCAGGTGCTTTCTGGCGCTAACACTAGCATACGCGTTTCTGAGTAACAAACCCAGAGCTTCCAGACTTTGACTCTAGAGCAGGAGACTAAGGGAGCAGCAGACGTAAGCAACGAGCATGGAAGCCAGCACATTTCATCAACAACGCTGCTGCCCCAACCTGCTACCTAGCTTTTCCATTTCCATCCACCAGTAGTTGCTAGACGGTTTCCACGACGTCTCGTGTGCTTGCTGGGGTGCTCTACAATTTTTCTGCAGACGCTAGAGTTTTCTTGGTAGACTGGCTCTCGAGCCCGATTTGCATGTTTTGCATTGTCTATCCACCAATTGATGCCACACTTGTGTGTGTGACCAGTCGTAGCATCCAGCTCAAGATTCTGCATCTCTAAGTTCAGACGGTGTTGTGTTTGGATGCCTGTGCGCAGAGTTGCAGCCAAAACAGTGGATTTGAGTCGGTTTTACGACAAACTGACACCGCCGCGTGCATCACCCGCCGTGTGCCGCGGCAAGTATTTGTGTTGTGTGCTTGTCAATTGTCATCCCTCTCTGCATTGCTAAGCTTTTGGAGCTTATGAGACTTTGCCCGTCTCCCTAGCCTGATCCTTGCAATTTCTTGCACCTGCTTGCTTGCTACTGTGCCAGCTGACTGGACAATGTCGCCATGTCAGCACCAGCAAGGTTAGGAAGCTTCCTAGAAATTTCTCATGGTATCAGAGCAGTGAGACCCATCTCACTGAGCTGTGCCATAAAGACGCAACACCGGCAGCAGTAGTGAGAGTCACCATCTTAGCCACATCATGGGACCCGCCACAGGCAACGTTAGCAGCAACGACGTCACCACGCAATCGCCACCATCGTAGCAAGAGGAGTTGCGGCAGTCACAAGATCCAGCAGCCACGCCGGTCAGCAGCAGCAGCACCGGGTGGCGGCAACAGCCATGTTTGGCTGCGAGACTATACACAAAAAAGAGGGAGTAGCAGCTCGCAGCAGCAGCTTGCGACGATGGCAGTAGCAATATTGCAGCAGCAAAAGCAGCTACAGCAGCGTAGTAGCAGTTGCGAGGGATGTAGCAGCAGCAGACCCGCCACAGCAGCAGTGGCGCGCTTGCGCGGCACTGCTGCTGCACAGCAGTGCTACGCAGCTGCGCAAAAACTATGCAACATTGTGTAGGCCTGCGTGGCACAGCGCATGCCTATGCAGCCCCTGCGTAGCTGCGAGTAGTGGGCGACAAGGTCACCCCCAACGGTCACGCAGAGTTCGCGTGACCTCCAAAAAAAAATCGCTGGCGTAAAATACGCCATAAAAAATCCTAGCATTTTTTCGCTAGCGTAAAAGACACTGACGTCGTCATCGACTGTGCTGACATCAGCAATTTCGGGGTCAAAACATCATTTTTTCTTAACATTTCAAATCCCCAAGAAACGGTGTCTGTTTTTTTTTATCGGAGCATTTTCTACCTTCGGCCCCATAGTGAGCATTGCGATGGCCCCGGTGACAAGGGCAAAGGGCTAGTTGACCCCTCCTCTTCCTCCTCTTTGGGTGTTGTGAGTCCGTGGTTGCAGTCCCTCAAAATTGACGGGCTTCGTCAGTCGCAGGACATGATGCGTCAACAGTAGCAGCGGCAGTCTGACACGTTGCAAGTGATCATGGAGTTACTACGGGGTCGTTCGGGGGCCTCACAGCAGCCACCTCGAGGATCTACTAGAGCTGCACCATCTGCTCAGCAGTCTACACCCTACACAGTGTCGCGGCCTCAACACCACTCATCACAGGTTGACACCTGGGATGAGGAGGAGATTGAGGATGACTCACGCGAGCACGAGCTTCGTGTGCTTGAGGAGCGCATCCGTGAGTTACGTCTGGGGTTGCAACCTCTCACTCCGCCACCTTCTGGCCGTCAGGATCAGCCACATCGTTCAACATCATTCACTTTTGGTAGCGTTTCCCTCACTGGTGGGCTCCCCATACCTCGTCCACCGTCTTCCAAGCCTGAGGTCGGCCTCCCCACAGAGCGGCGACTGGAGGACTTTGAGACACCTCCACCCCGTTACGATAGTGACGAGGGCTTCGATTGCTGGGGGACCTTATTTCAGGTCTGGGCTGATTTTGAGGGTGTCTGGCCCTACTACCATAGCTAGTACCAGACCCGCAACGCTCACTAGGTCTAAACAGCAGCAAAAGCGATGCGCTGTCTCCTCTATGCTATGCCGCCGAAGACTGTGGTCAACTTCCGACCCTTCCTCAGTGAGACCGGGACCGGGACTAGAGCAGATCCGCGTCAGGGCTTGGAGCTGGCCCTGACACTTCTCGCTGTGGAGACCCATGCCAAAAGGGCAGCCCCACTACGTGAGTTTCACTCCCTCTGTCAGGGTCCCACGCAGCTTGCAGCTGACTACTAGAGGCACTCAATGCACCTTTACATGCGCCTTAGGACCGGTGGCGGGACACAGTTGTGGGCACTCGACACCATCATGATGGGGGCACATTTGGACCACATGAAGCTCTTTACGGGCGTCGACCGTGTGGCTCTCTCTGGGTTTTCGCAGTCACTATAGGTGCTTCCTTGGGCCCATCGCTATTTCATCTAGGCCACATCAGCTCATGAGGCTGCCATCGCCCATCAACAAAGTCCACTTGTTGCAGCCATGACTGCGACCCCTCGTACGCCTTTGTGCCATCTCATCAGTCCCACCTCCACCGCTTCCTCCTCCTCCTCCTCCTCTACCTCAAGCGGCCACACTCAGGCGTTGCAGCGTTGCTTAGGGGAAGAAGGGGAAGAAGCGATGCGGGAAGGGACAGCAGCAGTAGCAGCAGCAATAGCTGGTGAGTAATGGTAGAGAACGTTCTGTCCACTCCTACAACTGTGGAGGTGCTCATTGCTACACGGAGTGTGAGCAGCCCCTTGACTGGACTCGGATCATGCGCGGTCTTCAGGCGGTACACACGCAACGGATTTCCTTGAGTGACACACAGACTGGGTGCGCCACGACCACGACTGCAGCAGACGCATCCGTTTCACCAGGCAGCAGCGGTGATGTGGATCTTCAAGTTTGCACAATCATGGAGCTTCGTCAGCTGCTGGCACTTCGTACTCAGGGAGGTGCGAGTGTGTTGTCACGGTCGAGTGGTCCCGAGACAGCTTGTCTTACTATGTCTGTCGCCTGTGATGATGCTTGTGGTAGATCTATGTTGGCTTGCGATGAGGATGGACCTAACAGTACTGACTGGCTTTACGAGTCACAAATCCGTGCTGTTTTTTGTTGTCGTGAGTCCTCTGCTGAGGGTCCTGCAGAGGCAAAGTGTTCTGTGGCATGTTGCTCAGAGTCGACGACTGGTCATGAGTCGGGTGGTACCTGGATTATAGACTCTGGTGCCACCCATCACATGATGTGTTGTCGTATGGACTTCGTTGTACTCGGTCCTGTTGCGTCCGTTTGGTCTATTCGCACAGGGTCTGGTCAGCCGTTACCTGTGCAGGGAGTTGGGGTTGTGCAGTTTGATGGTCCGTACGCTCCCTAGTACATTTCTGAAGTGCTCTTTTTCCCTGCTCTTGAGCTCAGCCTACTCTCTGTTTGTGCATGCACCAGGATGGGTCTCATTGTTGAGCACTCTGCTGGCTCTGCCACAGTGACTGTGGCAAAGTCATAGTCACTGTTGCATTTTATGTCCACCGATCAATGCCGGACTTGTGCGTGTGAACAGTCGTACCGTCCGGCTCGAGATTCTGCATCTCCAGGTTCAGACGGTGTTGCGTTTGGATGCATGTGCGCAGAGTTGCGGCCAAAACATTGGTTTTGAGCCGGTTTTCGGACAAACTGACACCGCCGCGTGTGTCACCCGCCATGTGCCTCGGCAGGTGTTTATGCTGGGTGCTTGTCAGTTTTCATCCCTCTCTGCATTGCTAAGCTATTGGAGCTTATGAGACTTTGCGCGTCTCCTTAGCCTGATCCTTGCTGTTTCTTCTACTTGCTTGCTTGCTAGTGCGCCAGCTGACTGGACAGTGTTGCCACGTCAGCACCAGCAAGATTAGGAAGCTTCCTAGCAATTTCTCAAAGTGACCTGCCCGGTGGCAACGTAAGCATTTTCCCCACAACCACTGGGCCAGGGGAAATGCTCTCGGATTTTTTCCAACAGCTCTGACCCTCCCGTTTGATGGAGGGAGGTGAGCGGCCAACGCAGCGACATCAGGCAACCTGTTGGCGATGAGGCATGTGGTGACGTCAACCAGAGGTGTGAGTGACCCACAGCAGTAGCAGCAGCAACAGCAGTAGTGGTAGTAGCAGCAGCGGCAACAGTAGCAGCAGTAGCAGCAATGTGAGACACAGCTGCAACAACAAGGAGCACCAGTAGCGGTAGCAGCAGACACCCAAGAGGGAGAGGAAGGAGGCAAGAGCACCGTTTGTAGCTACTACTCCGTCCTCGCATCTTCTTGGAAGCTGCACGGACGAGGAAGAGAGGCAAATGCAAATCGCGTCAGCCACCCACGTCCCATACGTCCGACTGCATCAGACTCAAACGGACGTCATATACTGCATGCGTAGGCACGTTTGAAAGCTTAGGTCACAAACTTTCCATAACCACCATTCTCGACTCGTTTGGTGGTCTATAGCCATGTTGACCTTGCCACATCGAACATCGGCACATCGATGTGCACCGCGGCACATCAATGTGGTCCATGGCCACATCGGCCACATCGGCCCATTGGTCCATATAGGGAGGGGGGGTCCACTCCCACACTGAGGGAGTTGACTTGTTGTGGTACAATGCAGAGGCATGGTTTTCTGGTTTTCTGGCAAAAGGTAGAGGCATGTTTTCCTGGTCAAATTTCATGAAAACTCACAATTCATACACAACCAATTTTCTACTGTTCCACTGTTGTAATAAACCATTGGCCGGGTGTACACATTGAAGCACTGGGTGATCCAGAGATACACATTACACATCATAGCTAAGTGGAGGAAGAGGAAACAGAGCATCAATCTGGAAAGGCAAAATGTCAATGAGAGAGACAAAGTATGAAAGCACAACTTGATCAACTTCAGCTCTGCCTGGACTTCAACAGATGTAACTAGCATCCCCCCCTCCCCATCCTGACCTTCCCAGCCTAGCGTGCTGTGCCCCTAAGCTGACGTTTCCCAGCCTTCTTGCTTGTAGCAGCTACAGCTGTAGCTTTGGCACTGGCTGCAGGCCCCTTGGACGTTTTTCCTTGGCCAGTTGCTAGGCCAGCTGCAGACCTTCTAGTTCTGCCAACAGCCTTGCTGCTGCCAGCCGCCTTAGTGTTGCTTGCAGCCTTGCTGTTGCCAGCCACCTTGCTACTTCCAGACGCTCTACTCATGCTGCTGCCGGCAGCATCAGCTGGTGCAGAACCATCTCGAGCACCACCTGCTGCTCCACCGTCTGATCCAACCCCCTCTCCCTCACCATGCCCTTCTCCACCTTCCTCATCCCCCTCACCATGCCCTTCTCCAGTATCCTCCTCCTCACCCTGCCCTCCATCTCCCTCATCCATGCCTCCCCCTTCATCCTCACCATCCTCATCCCCTGCATCCTCAGCATTACCTCCTGCTGCATTGTGGACCGGCTGCTGCCGGTTCACTTGTGCATCCTATTCCACATCCGCCCTGCACCTGATGAGACGCGCAAAGGATGGCACGTCATCTGCTGTCATGCGGTCAACTGCCTCTTTCTGCTTCCGCTGTTCATTCTCTGCCAGTCCTCCTTCCTCCTCTTCCTCCCCATCAACGTGTACCTCTTCCTCCTCTTCCATCTCCTCCTTGCTTTCCTCCTCTTCTTCAGCAGGTGCCTCATCCTCGGCCACAACTTCCACGATCTCTCCATCATCCTCACTGTCAGACTCGTTGACCTCCATCCAGTCCTTCTTGCAGCGATGGGCACTCTGATTGTAAAGTCGGCGGAGGCGAACATTGCATCTCACCAGCATCTCCAACATCTCCACGGACAGCCTGTTGCGGCATGCTGTATGTATGAGCTCGTGGGTGGAGAAGGCCCTCTCGCAGTCCGAGGACGCACATGGCTGAGACAGGAGCTTGATGGCAAGCTCGCGCAGCGTTGGGACATGCGCCAGGTGGAGGGAGGCTCATTCGTAGGCATGGAGAGTGCCAGTCACAACCCTGCCAACGGCCAGCCGTGCCTTGTCATTCAGCTTCTTCGTTGTGAGTGAGATGACATCCGTAGTCACTCAACCCAGCTAGAAAGCCTCCAACTCCTGCTGCAGCTCTGCATGCTTGGATCCTGGCACCAAAGCTTCCACCACCTGCGCCCATGCTTGCACCATGGTCACATCACCGCTCGGATCATTGCCAAAGTGAGTTGGATGGACACTGCGGGAAGCAGCATAGAGAGAGCAAGACATGTCCGCGGTCCACCGACTCTTCAACCTGTCCATGGCATGCTTGACGTGCATCTCTCCAACCTTGGCGGGCTTCCTACCGCGCTTCTTTGCAAGTGCCTTCACATCAGCCATGCAATCAAGCAAGCCTTCAAAAACTTCACCTGCCTATCCACCTGGAGAGTCAGCAATCCGGAGGCACTTGACAAAGGGGGCCAGCATGTCTCAGAGCTGGCAAACCTGCAGCCAGAATACAGGACGCCTTACAAGCTTGCGCACAACATTCTTGCGTTCTTTGAAGGCGCTATCACGGTGGCCCCCCATGTCCTTCCATGCCGCGTTACTGACCAGCTTCAACAGAAATGGGCGCATGTCACAGAGCCGCCGGAGCATGGTGTGCCCTGAGGCAAACCTGGTCTCACAACGAGGCAGCAGAACTCTCCCGTCGCTTTGCTGCTTCAGCCAGGTCCGGGGGAGGTCGTTGTTGCGGAAGTAAGCAACGACCTTCTCGGCCTTGGAGATGACCCCTGCACCCCATTCACTCTTGCACAAATCTTTCATGCAGAGGTCCAAGTTGTGGGTGGAGCAGCCCAGCCACAACACGCGCGGATACTTCTGCTTCAGGTTGTCAAACTCCTTCTTGTTGAAAGCCGCGTTGTCGCACACCACTGACACCACATGCCGCGCGCCAACTGCATGGATTGCCTCCTCAATCATATCGGCCACGTGCTCGGAGTTGCGGACCTGTCCACTGGCGTCACGTGAGAAGATGTGGCAGGCGCCTTTGGCATTGACTGCCATGGCGTTGTAGATGGGACGTTGCTGCTGGTCGCACCACTCATTGACTGCGACAGTGGCACCATAGATAGCCCATCCTTGCTTGAGCGGGGAGTCCTCGGCCTCAAGCTTCTCATCAATCCGTGGCAGGATTTTCTGCACCACTGTTGTCCGAGTTGGCAGATTGAAGGAGACGTTGGTGAGCTTTGCCTTGCTCACGACTTTGTTGAGTAGCGACTGCCGGGTGAAGGAGATTGGCAACGCCCCGCACGCCACAAGCTCCACGATAGCCTCCTGGCAAGAGGCATTCGCGGCGTTGTCGCAGTGGGCACGCATGTAGGTTTGCACCCTTCTTGCCAGGGCGTTGGCATCAAAACGCTGCTCCTGATGCTGCTGTCGTAGGTGCTCTGCTTGCTGCTGCTGCTGCTGCTGCTGAAGCAAATCCTAAGCGTGAAGAAGTACATCCTGCTGCTGCGTGCCGTCAGGTCCATCGACTGTGGAACATACCCCAGAAGCTCCAGCGAGCCCATACGGGTCCTCGTCACTCACGGAAGGTAGCCCAGCACGTTCCAGCGCCTCTTTCCGCTGCTGTGACTCAAATAGCGAAGCCAATGCAACAGGCTTCGCTGTCGTGCCCCAAGAATCGCCAAGGCCATTGAACAGGCGGGCGTCGACGGGCTTCCAGGTTTTCGGGGGACGTGGTGCACGTTGTAGTCCCAGCGCATCCCGCGCTAGCAGTGGCGGATGCGCACAGCATCCTACGTTGCCGTTGGTCTCTCCGAAATACCCTCTTATGCGGTCACAAGGACCGCTGAGAGTAATGCCACAGGAGTCACAGAAGAAGCCAGGCCGCTTAGACGGAGTGGGCACTGGTTTGCAGTGGCGTGAGAGGGCCAAAATGAGCATGTCGCCATGGAGACGGCCAGATGGTGGAGGTGACAATTCCGGGACAAGGAATTGTTGCGAGCTGGCGGCAGAGACAGAGGAAGAGTCCCTTCCAGCAGACGAGAGCGTAGTCGCTCTCCTAGGCGGCATGGTGGTACTGTATCGTGTAACCGAGCACTTGGTGAGCACTCATTGTGGGCGCGTGCAAGTGTTGGACTTTGACAGGTAGTAGTAAGAGATTGTGTGACTGGCGTGCTGCACGATGGTGCGAGCGGAGCGAGCTTGGGTCGAACTGCATCGACATAACCGGACACGCGGACAGGAATGGCATGCACTTCATGCTGTATCCCACCTCCCCGACTAAACCAGTCCGCGGACCATGGACATCACCCACATCGCTCGGATAGAACGATGGCCATGCACGCCTGAATCTGCCAGCATAACAGGTTAAGTGACGCTGGCGTTCCAGCATGGACACCTCAGCGTTGGAAAACGGCGTCGTATGTGCATGAGGATATTCTACAGCCTCTCCATGCCCGCCGAAACACCCATGTGAGAGCACTTTGACGTGGGCTGTTGCCTAGTCAGCTGACGTACATTGTGATTGGTGTTTGTAAGCATCACCCTATCATAAAGATTATGGAACATTGAAAATGTTTAGGGTTTGACGTGTAAATCATTCAAACCCCATTGACAGACTTAGTTGAATCATCGAGGGGGTGAACGTGGCCCCGTGGAATTTTCCCCCGGAACGAGATGATGCGGTGCTCGTCCGCGCGATCGGGACAGCGTGGGCATCCTCCTACGCGGATGATGGGTGAATTGAGATTTTGTCCCATCCAAAACATCGCTGCTGCATCGCTGTGGCCCGCGGTGCCGCGGCCGCGGTGGTCTGACCACATCGGAACATCGTGACAACATGGGTCTGTAGTCTCCAGCATTAATCTTCCCCCGTTGCAAATCCAGATTTTTTAACATTTTGAGCTCAGCACGGAATTAGGTTGTTTTGGCACTTTGTTTTTCAAATTTTGAAGCCAAGACTTCCACCACTGCTTTCAGCACAGTCAGGCGCACCTGTGGTCCAAGTATCGCTTGATTTGGACAACCTTGATTTTTAAGCGCTCAAATTTCAAAATTTAAAATTTCAACACTTCGACAAATTTCTGGACTGGAGGTCAGTTTTTTCCACCATCCCTAATGAGCGCGAAATGCAGTAGGATTTTTTATCACGCCACTTTCATCATCCAGCTCTGGACTGAGGGGAGACTACGCACCAACCCGACGTGGGGCGGTAGTAGCAGCCGCAGCAACAGCTGTAGCGGCAGCAACAACAGCAACAGCAGCAGCGGCAGCAATGGCAGCGGCAGCAGTGGCAGCAGCAGCAGCAGCGGCAGCAGCAGAAGCAGCAGCAGCAGCAACAGCGGCAGTAACAGCAGAAGCTGAAGCAGCAGTAGTAACCGCAGCGGCAGCAGAGGCATCAGTAGCCTTAGCAGCAGCGACAATGCGCAGTTAGGAAAACTTCTCCGGCACGCAAGATAGCTCTGCATAACCACCCACTACAGACCCCACAACAGATGTGCAGCGCCAGGTCGATGAGATGTGCCAGATGCTTGCTCCAACCAACACTAGCTAGACTGTCATCCCCGGATAGCCTGGTTCTGCTCTGACTGCGGCAGCGCAGGCCACAGCACAGCAGCAGGTGCAATAACAACAGTAAACGGCTACTAGCATCCTAGGCGTTTTAGCGGCCGGCCCCTCTGGGCGCGAGGACTTCGGGTTCCCTCCTCCTGCCCTCGTCGGAGATGAGTAGTTCCCATCATGGGAACTGCTCTACCACATATGAACATAGGAGGAGGGCTTGTAGGTGTATTACACTCTCTTGCATGACGACACCATCCCAGAGCAGGCACTAGAGACAGGCCCTGTCATCCGTGCTCTCATCCTCTACCCCCCGGATGATGGCCGCACTGCCCTGGAGACGTTACTCGGTGACACTGCAGACGATACCAGCGTTGACCCCCGGCGGGCTTGGAACACGGTGACACGGTATCGCGCCTCTGGCTCGGCAGTTGTCAGCTGTCCCTGAAGGAGATCAGCTCTCTTCACATGAGGGAGTCGGAGTCCTTAACTACCTATTGGCGCCGTGCATAGGATATCCTGTGCCGACTCAAGACAGCCGTGCCTCCTTCGCTTGCTGTCCTCCTCACCATCAAGAATGGTACCACTCCTGAGTTTGCGGACATGTTTGTCCCTACAGCCTACCCATCCTCAAGGCGCTGGCGGCCCAGGGCGCTTTGATGACCTGGGTGTACAAACTCTTCCTCGGCGTGGCGGAAGCGCACAGGGACACACAGCTTCAGCGCAATGGCTCTTCCGCGATCATAGATGCCACCTTCAGTGACTCCTCCACCCCTTCCCTCGGCTCTTCCTTCTCCGGCTGCACCAAGGACAAGGGAAAGAAGGGTGAGAACAACAAGGGAAAGGAGTAGTAGTCTTCTTCTGGTGGCACTACCCTGACGTGCCATAATTGCAGCCAGACGGGGCACGAGTGGTACACGTGCCCCATCCCTGCTGACATGGCCTGCATTGTTGCCGCCATGCGCCATCAGCATGAGCGCCGCCTTGGCACCTCCGCTGCCACCGCTGCTCCCTTCTCCCCTACTTCCTGTGTGGCCACCAGCTGCTCCACACCATAACCGACTCCTCAGCCTCAACTGCAGCTTCCGCCGTCCCTTATCCACCAGTAGCAGGAGCAGCAGTATGTCCCACCTCAGCCATAGCAGTATGCATCACCGCCGCAGTAGAGGTAGCACGCTGTGTCGCAGCCGGTGTACTACCCATAGCCTCCATCCCAATGGAGCTCGTATCCCCCATTTGGAGTCTGTGGCGCCCGTTGACTCCGGTGCTCGAATCTGCCAAGTGCAAAGTTTCATTAGCACGCAGCTCGGCATCACGCCTCCTCCCAAAGGAAGTGTGAGTTGTGTGACTGTTAGTGGAGAGTTCTCCCACTGCTAGACAGAGGCTGACCTCCAAGGGGACCTCGGGGAAGCCGCTTGTTGCTCTTCGGAGCAGGCTTTGGATGATGTTGCGTGGTTGGATGACTGGCATGATCGCTTTACATATGTCCCGTCTCCTCATATTGCGACCTCCATCTCCCTTCCCGCGTCCTGTTTCGGCACTCACTGTAATGTCACAGCCTCGGTCCACGGCTCAAGTACCACGCATCACATGACATCCTGTCCCCAGGCGCTTAGCATGCTTGGTCCCGTTGCCAATATTCACAGTGTCCAGACGGGGTCCTGGGAGATCTTGCCGGTCCATGGTGTTGGCGTCATTCATTTTCGTGGTTCCTCTAGTGACGTCTTCATGACGGATGTATTGTATGTGCCTGGTTTGGAACCTTACTTGTTTCACGGCTCTCGACCTCATGAGCATGGAAGTACGTCACTCCTGTGGTATTGGCACTGTCTCCCTTTGCCCGTCTGGTCAGGTCATGTTCCGTCCTGTCTGTCATGACAACCTCTGGCACGTCACTCAACTTCCTTCATCCGTGTCCCCTCACTTGTCCACCAATACACATGTGTTTGTCACCAGTGTTCTTTCCCCCCAGCACGTGCACCTCCTCCACCGTCGCCTTTGTCATGTACCCTCCGATGTTGTCATTAGCATGCTCTGTAATCGGCTCGCGCTTGGACTAGATCCCTCCACCTTTGAGTGGCCTTGTGGTACAGAATGCATCGACTGTGCCCAGGGCAAGATACACCAAGCCTCCTACCCTGTGTCCTCTTCTCGGGCCACGCACCCATTGGAGCTCATCCACTCGAACCTCACGGGCCCTCGCCGGATCGCATGTGTTCTCGAGGACGGCGAGTATGTGATGACCCTCACGGATGACCACTCATGGTACCGTTGGTTCATTTGCCTTTGCCAGAAGAGCGACATGGCCCCTGCCATCCATGCCTGGCACCTTGCAGCTGAGCGCGAGTGCGGCTCAACCCTCCGACGTTTTCGGTCTGATTGCGGCGGCAAGAACATGGGGGACACCGCCCCTGGGACACCGCAGCAGAATGGTTTCTCTGAGCGAAAGAGCCGCACGATAGCCGATGTTTTTGATACCATGCGTGTCCATTCCGGTTCGTTCGAAGGCTTCTTCCTTGAGGTCATGTCCCACATGACCTGGTTGTGGAACCACGCTCCCCATGGTCCCCTTCCCCGCCAGGCCACACCATACACATTGTGGTGTGGTCACCAGGCCGATCTTTGGCCTCCTTGTGTCTAGTGATGCATCGCTAGCGTCTGGCTCGTCGAGGACCAGGAGGATAGCGAGCTTGCCCCTCACGGCCGTCTCTGTACCATCATCAGTGTCTCGTGTAAGTCCAAGGCCGAGCGCTTCTAGGACCCGGTCCGACATAGCATTGTTGAGTCCCCTGATGCCCTGTTCTTTGAGGACCTCTTCCCTTGCGACCTCCCTTGCGTCCGGTCTACCTCCTCTTTGACTCCATCGTTGTTGTCTCGTGGGGGAGATACTTATTGCACCGCCACTCTGGCTCCAGAGGCACAAGCCGTCCTACCCGCATCCACACCCCTAGTAGGGGATGGCCCGGATGCTCCTTCCTTGTCGTCCACCTTGCCGCCCAGGTCTCCATGCCGACAATATCGTGCACCCGTCGGATTCAGAGTCCTCCGCTGAGTCCTCAGCCCAGCCTGACCCCTTGGCTAACCCCCTTTTGGCCTCTGATGCACCCACCCCCGTGGATCCGCCCGTGTCTAGCGGTTCCCCGACATTGGACCCAATGCCTACTCCTGCCTTGCCACCTCCTCCTTGTCGGGCTCCCTCTGCCGTTACCGGCACCCCGATGCACCAGGTCTACACCCACGCTCATGGTGGCATTCTGCGGCCCCATAAGCCGACGGCACCCTCGGGTCCTCGCACCAGGGCCCTTCGTCCATCCTCCATCACACCCGTCGATACACATTTATCCCCTCATACTTTCGTGGGCGGTGATCCCGGCATCAAGGTCCTTGGCCTCAAGGCGCTTGGCCTTGTTGCCCGAGAAACTCACCAAGGCTCGGCCCTGGGCTACGCTCTCATCTCCCAAGAGCATCGTCGTGCAGTCTCCGCCACTTTGGCCTGGGCTCCTGCAGGACATTGCGCCGGCCGTATGCTAACGGCATGGCCATCACCATTAGCACTTGACCCACAGAGCCTACAAGAGACCCATGCAGCTCACGAAGTAGACCAATGGGAGGCTGCCTCTTGGGAGGAGCTCGCCACGATCAATGAGCACGAAGTGTACGAGCTCGTGAAGTTTCCCCGTGGCCGCAAGGGCATGGGGATGACGTGGGTGTTTCATCGAAAGTGAAATTCATATGGCACTCTGGACAAGTACAAGGCCCGTCTCATCGCCAAGGGCTTGTCCCAAGTTGCTGGAGTTGACTAAGACCAGGTCTTTGCCTCGGTTGGTCGTTTCACCACAAGCTATGCGCTTTAGAGCCTAGTCGCACGGCATGGTTAGGAGCTCCACCAGATGGACGTGAGCAACGCCTTTCTTCACGGTGCTCTTAATGGTGAGGAGCTCTACATGATCCAATTCCCTGGCTTTGAGGATGGGACAGGCCGGATCTGGCGACTGCGGAAGGCCTTGTATGGCCTCAACCTGTCTCCTCGGTGCTGGAACATGGAGATGAGCCGTTTCCTTCTGAGGGGCAGATTTCACCGTAGTACTGCAGACCCGGTGCTTTTCATCACTCCTCCTCGGACTCCCTTTGCTACAATCTTCGTCTATGTGGAAGACCTACTCATCGTGCGTCCCGACCTTGCCGCTGTCGAACAGGTGAAGGAGCTACTGAAGGCGACTTACAGGATGAAGGATCTCGGGCCAGTGCAGGTGTTTCTCGATATGAAGATTGGACGCGGTACATCAGGCAGTGTACATTGAGATGCTCAATTACCACTTTGCTGATCTCCTTACCATAGTCGCCAGCCCCTCCACCCCAATGATCCCAGACGAGCAGGAGAAGCTGAAGGCTACTGACGCCAGCACCTTGGGTGCAGCGATGGACATCACTGCGTTCCTCCGCGTCATCCTGTCACTCATGTTTGTCGCGACCACCACACCAGCCAAAATCGCCTTTGTTGTGAATGGAGACCACTACCGCAATACGGGACCACGGATGGCTAACAACGGAATGTGAGGCCTGGGGGTGGGATGGAGACCACTACCGCAATACGCGGACAGTTGCATCAAGGTCTAGCTGGTGTGGGGCCTGTGAGAATTGGCATTGCTGACCATGTCACCTGCCGTGTGTCGTGACAAGTATTCATGATGTGTACTTGTCGTTTGTCATTTCTCTGTGCAAGTTAAGCTATTGAAGCCTATGGGACTTTCCGCGTTCCCCTAGCCAAACCATTAATGTTCCTTGCACCTACTTGCTTCCTAATGCGTCAACTAACTAAACGGCATCACCATGTAGTAGCAGAAAGACTGGGAAGCTTCCTGTCACTTTCTCTTGGTATCAAAACAACTAGGTCACACTGCCACCTGGGTGTCTAGCCCAACCTCTCGGTGAATACCGGGGGTGGTTACTGACCATGGCACAGGAGTAACTCGGCCAGGTTCCCCCCTAAGGATTAGCATCCAGTGACAAAATGAGACTATGCCAGCACTCTTCATGCAACTCTGGAGAGTGCCCTGGTATCCTAAAGTGTCAAAGGGCTAGATCTCACCACGAGAAAAACCAACAGTGAGAATCATGTGAGACAAGGATCAAGTGACCATTGGTCACCTCTTGGGTACTTGCTGCTGCTGACAAAGAGTACGAGGTTAACATGGATGGCTCCTACATGTGGGGCTGAGGTCTAGCGCAGCCACAACACTCAATCCACTATACATGTGTGAGATATTGTGCATGAAACACAATATTGTTCTCTATAACGGCAAGGGGTGTTATAGCAGCGAACAATGGAAAACACATATATACCTTACTCACAAAACAAGTGATACAGCCACACCGCCTCAATAGCCCCGGTTTCCATGATGACATAATCTGCCTCTGACGAGCTATGTGGAACATAGTCCTACTTGCCGCTATGCCACAACACAACAATGCCAAGCAATAAGAACATGTGTCCTGTTTTACTTTGCCCATGAGGGCTCTAGGCCTTGGTGGTGTCCATGTAGACATCAACTACCACTGAACACTGCCAAAGAAAGCAGAAAGCAAGGTACAATGTTGAAACTAGATACCATACCATTCGCAGAGTTGCATGATGGGCTCTCGCCCAAGTACACTTTGAGAACTCTGTGCGGATGTTTTGGCCAATGCAATGTTGGGTGGACTCGTTGCTCAGAGCCGTTGAGGCGTAGGTACAGGGTCACGTCCAAAGTCTCCCCCAATTGCCCTAGATCATACACCTTCAAGGCATTTTTTCCATCTGGTGTGATGGGTTTGAAGGTTGTGGGAACTGCATCAAGGAGGCTGGAGAATTGCCTCCCCAAAACGCTGGCCTAAAATGCATGATGAAGCAAGAGTCTCCACCGTCAATGGTCACACACGATCTCCAAGCACAGGAAAACAGCCACAGGTCCAAGGTCCTTCACCATGTAGGCAGTTTCAAGGACTGCATTGGCTTCCTTCCCAACCTTCATCAAAGGAGATGCAAGCAGCAGATTGTCAACTTAAGCCAGGATGGCAGTCAAGTGCTTAGCTATCCATCAAAGGAAGAGGGATGGATTCGCGTCACTCTGCACATATCCGACACGAGTCAAGGTGCCGTTGATCTCCTGGCTCTTACAGCGAGACGAGTGCTTGCGACTGTAAAAGGCCTTGCACAAGCACCTTGCAACCAGATGGCTGGAATCCTCCACCAGAGTTTCATGAATGGATAAGTTTTTTACATTTATCTTGTGCGGCTCCCATTCATGCTGAGTAACAATCATGAATACAGCACGGGCTCTGGTCATATGGCCAATGGCCATGAAGGTGTTGGTGAATTGAACACTCTTAACCTACAAGAGCCCCTTGGTAGTGAAGCAAGCCTTGTTGCGATCAAGTGAGCCGTTAGGCTTTGCCTTGTTGCAAAAGAACCACTTGGCATGTACGACTTTCCGCCGAGGAACAAGATGAACAACCTCATAGACACCCTGCTCTTGAATTGATTTGAGCTCATCCTCACAAGAAGCACGCCACAACTCTACGCATTTAGCCTGAAACACCTCCTTCAATGTTCCTGAATCAGGTGCCATCAAGGGGAGATCCGGGTGGCTAAGACACACACCTACAGACTGGTTCTAACCAGGAAAATGTTAGCTGCGACATTGAAGACAATCAAAATAGTGTTGAATGGTATGCACCTTGTCCACTGGCTAGCTGGCTGGTTGCACGGAAAGATAAGGCATGCATTGCTCTATGAGATACGTCCCCTTGGTCTGTTTCCCGAGATATGCCAGGAATGCACTGCCCATAATGGGTATGTCCCCTGGAGATCATCATAAGAAACACAACATTGTGGCCTAGTTGGGATAGGCATCGGAGCTCATGGGTCACGAGCTCAAACCCCGTGACGGCCGTACTTTTCTTTGTGGCCTAAAAATGGGACAGGAAGCTTCTAGGAAGCTTACTAGAGCCTGGCTTGAGGATGACCCTTGTCCGTCTTAGGACACGCCAAGTAGGACTATCGGCTGTGGTTGGTTCCTGTGGAGCCATTATGAGCAGAAGCATTAGCAATGCTCTGCAAGTATGAAATCATGTGCCCTGCATGCATCCATTTACAGTTCTTGCCTTTGAGACTCTTCACAGAGTGTCCAATCAAGGGTAGACACTAAAGACCTTCACGCAAACTTTGTGAGATTGCAAACCGAACGAACCTAGATTGTGGATCCCTCATTTGAGGGTGATATGTTATCTTGGTTGCAATACAAAGAGCGGTTGGCGGCCTCCCACGTCTGGACCCGTTTTCTAGACCGTTGCTATCCGGTGCATTGACAAATGGTTATGGGCCCATACTTCTGATTCTAAGGCACGCTTCCAAGACCGACTCAAGCCTGGTCTTACAGGGCACACAGGTACAAAAAGTACACAAAAATTGGACGGCTCCAATCTGCTCCATTGGCTTCTTCAGGTAGGGTGCACGTACGTGGCATACTAGGGGACGAGGTATAGCTTTGTCCATGTTGGACAAGACCCTCGAGCCCCAACGGGATAAAGCTCTACCCCTTTAGAAGGTAGTAGGACCCCGAGTCCGTTTTCTCACGACGGCACCATCGCCTTAGGCGATCATCGGCAGGAGGGATATGCAACAGAACCAACTGCACCCTTGACAACGGTCGCAGTCCGCAGCCTCATCAGCCTCATTGGCCTCAACGAAGCAGAGTAGCAGCAAAGAGGAGAAGACAAGCAACTGCCAAAAATGGCGGATCTGACTCAAGCCCGCCGTGAGGCGGGTATGTCAGAACTCACAAGGACAGGTTTTCCCTTGTGGAAATGGCAGTTTGAGATTGTCATGAACGTACTTGGCTACCTCAACATCCAAAAAGGGACCAAGACAGCACCCGCTGATGCGACAGTGACCATGTATGCGGCTGACCTTGCACCATGGACGATGAAGAACAACATGGCTCTCGCCATTCTTCTGACGTCCATCAAAGAGACTCGACACTCCCATATCACAGGATGCACATTGGCTGCCGAGGAGTACGCGAAACTCTCACGCGTGCATCAATCAAACGCCCTAGCAAACCAACTCTTCATCTTCTAAAGGTTGATGTCGATGAGGGAGAGCAAAGTAAGAATCGATACCCGCATTTTTGCAGTCATTCAACAACGTGCTGCAAGAGTTCCAGCAAATGGAATGGAATCTCGCCTCCAACATGCGTGCCATGATCCTTCTGATGGCGCTGCCGGAAAACTAGGGGTCCTTGGTCACCGTCTTTGACGGTTGGAAGGAGGCAGATCTGACGTATGAGGCTATCGCCAAACACATGCGCAACGAGTCCATGCGACACAGTGGCAGTGAGGCAAACATTTCAGCCTATGCCTCTTGCTTCGGTGGACAAGGTGCAAGCTTTCGCTCCAGTCAAGGCAACAGCAGAAGCGGTGGCAGTGGAGGGAAAGGCAATGGTGGCGGGAAGAGTTCCAAGAAGCCCGGCAACTGTCACAACTGTGGCAAGGCTGGGCACTGGGCTAGGGACTGCCGTAGTCCTAGGAAATAAGGCGAGAACAAAGGTGGGAAGGAGAAGAAGGAGCTCACCAACATGATGGCTGAAAGGTTGTCCATGAAGGGGGCAGCCCTCCTTAGGTCCAGGGCATTTGCCCTTCACTCGGGCACCAACGACCACTCATCAAAATAGAAGGGTGGATTTGTCTCCATGGCTGAATCTGACACGCGCATCAAGTGTGAAAATGGTGGCGTCATCCAAGCCATGGGCAAAGGGGACAAGGTGATCACGTTCAACGTGAACAGTGCAGTGAAGGCGGTCAACCTTCAAAAGGTGGTGTACATACCCTCCTTTGCAGCAAACCTGCTGTCGGTCTCACAAATCACCAACAACAACATGACAGTGGTGTTCACCAACAAGGAAGTCGTGGCGCTGAAAAACGAGGACATCAAAATTCTGTACACCAAAGACAACCTCATGCTTCAAGTTCCAAGAGTCAATGGCCTCTATGTGCCTCAAACCAAAGTCACCAAGATGTTGGATGAGGGACTGGCATATGCCACCAAGGCTGTGGCACCTAAGCTAAAGGATGCACCACTGGCGACCGTTGTGGCCGCTAGATCAACCGAGGACACCGACGTTGAGTTGTGGCACTGGCGATTTGGCCATGTGGCCGACAGCATGCTTGAGAAGATGCAGGAGCAAGAGGTAGTCCGTGAAATGGAAGGGTGTACCATGAAGCATGGAGAAGAATGTTCGTTCTGTGAACCATGCCTCCAAGCAAAGGCAAAGAAGAAGCCATTTGGGAGAGGAGGTCAACGAGTGGAGAATGTCTTCGAGCTGATCCATACTGACGTGCACATACCATTTCACACGAAGTCTAACAGAGGAAGCAAGTACTTCCTGACCTTCATCGATGACCACAGCTGCAAGTTGTGGATCTACTTCCTCAAAACAAAGGGAGAGGTCAAGAAGAAGCTCCTAGAGTTCGTCGCCATGGTAAAGCAGTAAACGTCCAAGAAGGTGAAGATGCTCTGAAGTGACAACGAGGGTGATTACAAAGCATGCAAGCCTTGGCTCAAGCATCATGGGATCTGCCACCAGCAAATCACCCCTTACAATCCCCAAAGCAATGGTGTGGCTGAGAGGATGAACCAGACCCTACTCGGCATGGTGCAAAGCATGCTCTTCAACGTCAATCTCCCACCTCACTTTTGGGTTGAAGCTGCAACAATGGCCTACTACCTCTTGAATCTCAGGCCAGTAACCGCCTTGCGGAAGCGTGGAAAGGAGCTGGACAAGAAGCTGAAGACCCCACAAAAAGCATGGTCAGGGATGAAACCCAACGCCTCTCATCTTAAGGTGTTCGGGTCAAGTGCATGGGTGAAGATCCAGTCGGGAGAAGGTGGAGGCAAGCTGGACGCACGTTCCAAAACGTGCGTCATGGTTGGGTATGACACATCACACAAAGCCTATCGGCTTTGGGATGAGGAAGCAGGCAAGCTCGTGAGGAGCCGTAACGTTTAGTTTGACGAATGCATCCTTGGAGAGGGAGAGCTGCTGGACCCGATCCTCGCTCCCAATGCGGGAGAGTGGATAGTATTCCTTGAGTCCGGAGACCAAGCACCCAACAACTGGCTCGCTTTGCCAGCAGGTGGTGGGAATGGGAGAGTAATTGTGGAGGATGACGCAGCATCTGACATGGATGCGGATACCGAGGCGTCCGGGGTTTCCGAGTCTGACATGGATTTTGACAACTCTTCTGACAACGATGATGACGACGACGACACACCACCACCTGTGGAAGCACCAGCACCAAAGCAAGAAGTCGCACCAGCACCTTGGTGCACTTTGTGACCAAAGAAAGCGCCTTTGCGGTATGAGGACGATTGGACTAGCCTTAGTTGGTTGTGCATGGTTCAGGGAGAGCCATCCACAGTGGTAGAGGCAGTAAATGGCCCGGATGCGGCCAAGTGGAAGAAGGCAGTGGACAGCGAGCTCGCGTCCATAGGCAAGAACGGCACGTGGGTGCTGGTAGATAGACCTGACAAGGCCCACGTGGTGGGATCCAAGTGGGTCCTCCGAGTGAAGAAGAAGCAAGATGGCAAAATCAAAACGTTCAAGGCAAGGGTAGTGCAAAAGGGGTTCTCTCAACACCCGGGCTTTGAGTACGACGAGACGTTCGTGCCTGTTGTGACCTTTGCCTCCATCTGCTCTCTCCTTGCCATCGTAGCCGCAAAGAACTAAAGATGCACCAGATAGACGTCATGATAGCTTTCCTGTATGGGAAACTCGACAAGGAAGTGCTGATGGAGGTACCCAAAGGAGTCAAAGCTCCCGAGGGCAAGGTGTGCAAGTTGGTGAAAGCGCTCTACGAGCTGAAACAGGCCCCAACGATATGGTATAAAGAGATGGACGGTTTCATGACCGGTCTCTCCTTCGCGCATTGCCAAAATGATCCAAGCATGTAAGTGCACGATGATGGGAGTGGGCTGATGCTCGTTGCACTCTATGTGGATGAGCTGAAGTCTGACCTCAGCAAAAGGTTCAAAATGAAGGACATGGGTCTTCTCGAGTACTACCTCGGGATCGCCATCCACCACAACCGAGCAGCAGGCACCATCAAACTCAACCAAACCAAATACATCAATGAGGTACTAAAGCGCTATCACATGGAAAACTGCAAACCTGTCAGCACCCCAATGACCACCGATGCAAAACTGAAGGCCTCAATGTCGCCAAGCAATGAAGCAGAATGAAGGGAGATGCAAGACATCCCCTACCAGTCCGTCATGGGCAGGATCATGTACGCCATGGTAGGTACTCGTCCGGACATCTGCTATGCTGTGGGACGAGTGAGCAGATTCATGGCCAACCCAGGGCCACAACATTGGCAGGCAGTCAAGCGCATCTTGCGCTACCTGCAAAAGACACATCACATGGGCCGCGTCCTTGGAGGCAAAGAATGTACAGACCCCTCCGCCTAAAGTGCTACACCGACGCCGAGTGGGGAGGAAATCTTGACGACTGGAAATCCACCTCCAGATACGTGTGCATCTAGAATGGTGCTGCCATCTCATGGGCCAGCAGGAAGCAGGATTGTGTTTTGGTGTCCACGGCTTAGGCAGAGTACATTGCTCTGTCTGAGTTGTGCAAGGAGACTGAGTGGTTGCGCAGCCTGCATGGCGAAATGACAGTGGTACATGAGTATGCCACGGTTGTACTAGTGGACAACATGAGCGCCATCTCGACGACTGGAGATGAGATCATCTCTCGGCGAACAAAGCACATCGACATACGTTACCACTACTCATGTGACCTGGTCATGAAGAACGTGATAGACTTTTGGTACATCGGAACCAAGAGCATGCTTGCTGACTGCATGACCAAGCCGCTGGAGAGAAACTTGCACTATGCACGCATTTGTGGATTTGCCATGAGGAGTGCGGCAGAGGAAAGGTGAGACCCAAGGCATTGATGGAGCCCAGTGAGCGACAGATGGACAGAGGTGCAAGGGAGAGATTTGTTGAATGGTATGCATCTTTTCCACTGGCTAGCTGGCTTGTTGCATGGAAAGACAAGGCATGCACTACTCTATGGAGTACGTCCCCTTGGTCTGTTCTGAGATAGGCCAGGAATGTACAGCCCATAATGGGTATGTCCCCTGGAGATCATCATAGGAAACACAACATTGTGGCCTAGTTGGGACATGCGCTGAAGCTCATGGGTCACAGGCTAAAACCCCGCGACGGCCGCATTTTTTGTTGTGGCCTAAAATGGGACAGGAAGCTTACTAGAGCCTGGCCTGAGGATGACACTTGGCGGTCTTAAGTCGCGCCAAGTAGGACTGTAGGCTGAGGTTGGTTTCTGTGGAGCCACTATGAGCAGAAGCATAGGCAATGCTCTGCAAGTATAAAAGCCAGTGCCCTACATACATCCATTTACAGTTCTTGCCTTTGAGACTCCTCACAGAGTGTCCAACCAAGGGTAGACACTAAAGACCTTCATGCGGACTTCATGAGGTTGCAAACCAAACAAACCTAAAGTGTGGATCCCTTTTTCGAGGATGATATGTTATCTTGGTTGCAATACCAAGAGCGGTTGGCGGCCTCCCATGTCGGGACCCGTTTTCTAGACTGTTGCTATCCGGCACAGTGACAAATACATGAGAGACCAACTTGTGGTGGACAGGGTGTGCTAGGTGCACCTCAGTGTATTTTTCTCAAATACTAAGGCCAAGGGTCTTCATGCGAGGTTCTCCAGCTCTGAACGTTGCAAGTAAGGCTTGTGGGCCAAGCATTGAGTTCTCGAGGTCAGATGTTGAAGGCAACCGCCAGTCTTGTACGAGTAGCTTGAGTTCATTATGCTCACCTCGGGCTAGGAAGAAGATGTGAGGGCACAACAGTAGAGGTTGCTAGGTCAGGAGAAGAGGGATCAGACTCAAGTGACACCTTGAATGGCCTGTGGAGAACGACCGGGACAGGTGCAGATGATGTAGAGGGAATTGACTTAATAGCATCTACAGATGCAGGTGAATAGACTGGCACAGGAATATGACCAGGTGTGCCAATGGGGACTAGCACATGCACAGGAATAGGTGTGCCCGTGCAGGGATAGGGTCAGATGCAGGGATAGGATCAGGCATGCCAATGGGGACCGGCATTGGCATAGGAGCAGGTGTGTTGGTGAGGACCAAGGGAAAGAATGGCTCGGCATATCCTGTGGGACCTGATGGCCGGATCATCAGCGGATGGAGACCGGACCGCAAGTGATGAAGTCTAGACAGACCCATCGACATGCCTAGGCTCCTCCAGGGTTTAGGGAGGCCACACAAGTGGGAGTGTGGTCGGCAACCAGTGAAAAAATATTGGAGAGGTCTCAGTACATGAGGGCCTTGAAGAAAAGTGATTCATGTGACTCAAGGATGCAATGACAAGCTCTCGTCCACGATCACCAAAAATTCAATGGACATGGACAAGTTCTCGTCCATGATCACCAAAAATTGGACGAGAACTTGTCCATGGACTAAGGCATTTCTTGCTGATCATGGACGATTGCCTTAGTGTCAAACACACGTGGGTCTGAGGAAACATGAGATGAGACAGAGGGCGTACAATGAGGTACACGATAGAGATCATCCACAAAAGAGGCACGTAGTATAATGGTACAAGTATCGCAAGCAGCCACCGTGGCAAAGTCAGCAGAGTGCTCAACCGGGATGGGTGTTTCTCAAGAAGAGAAAGACCCATCCCGCTAACTACTATGGTAGGGTCAAAGAGTACATCAGAAATGTATAAGGGGCCAGACGGACCATTGAAACGCAAAACTCCAGCCCCCTAGATAGGCAAGGACTGACCAAATAGTCTGAGAATATCAAACAGATCCAACAGGACTATACACCATAAAATCATTCTGATTACATGTTCTATGATGGGTGGCACCAGATTCAATTATCGAGGCACCACTCACCTCATGAATTTGCTTCAATAGAGAAAACAGGCCATATAACACCCTGCCTGTGTTGGACACTTAGCAGAGGACTCAGAACAACAACAAACAGTACAAATCTATGACTCGTCAAGCAAGGGGGTCTTTCATTGTTGGCTATAGTGGGTTTGGAGGCACCCTCAAGGATGCCTAGCTCTCACTGAAGCACGCTACCAGTGTTTGGGCAGCCAATGGACACCAATGGTGAAGAGTGTGGAGCACAAAGATCACGGGCAAGAGTTGGCATAACACGTCGCATTCAGTAGATCTGCATTGAAACATGTTTTTGTTACTTAGTACAATGATATTACATCAGATCCTTATAGCCTGTGATCTAAGCTTTCCAACGTATCCAAGCACGCCCAAAACGGAGCAGTAGAGCCCCTGCTACGGCCGTCGAAGTAACCCTTGGTGGAGCCGCCCACCTGGCCTTGCACTCTTGGCAACGGGAGGCGCTTCGACGATAACCCGTCGAAGCGCCTTTCCTCGCCCACAAGTCAAGGAGAAGTTCATCCTGGTCAAGGAGGTCCTTATGGCTACCTCATTCATGCCCCTGGTGCATTTGGAGGCCATTAGGAACGAACTCGAATCCCTGGCGGTGGAATATTCCGCCACCCATGGCGGGTACCAGATTCCACCCACCCAACACCCGATTTTTGGGCTAGGCTAACTTTCTGAATACTCACTCAAATCGAGCGATTCAAAGCTCGATCATGCATGGAAAAATCCAAGAAATCCAAATCTAAAGTCAGATCAGGTATTCAACCACTCTTCACTGGTCGAACCAGGGAGTACGATCAACGGCACTCATGGCAAGGGGCACACCATGTCAACATTCATGTCCATCCTCATCGTAAGCCAACGAAGATCATGTAGAAGCATCATCACGGGCAACAAAAACAACATGACAAGCTGTGTGGACCACTCTGGTGTGACAACACACTTGCACCTCCCTGACTACAAAGCACCATTAGCTGAAAAAGTTCCGCAATGGTGTGATTTTATGGATCCTGGTCACCGCTGCAGCCCGAGGAAGCGGAAGGATCTGCTTTCATCATGGTTGTGGTGCCAGAAGACGTCCACTGTGTGTGAGCTGCTTGGAGGCCACGCGTGATCCTACCCAAGTTAAGGGGTCGCTGGCACTTAGTGTAGAGGTGAACGCCCCCGCGGTTGTAGTAGTAGACATGTTTCCCACTACTGCGTCGTATCTGTTGCTACTGCTGCTCCTGTCCCTTGCCATGTTCTTTTTTCCCCCTTTTATCCTGTGGTCACTGTAGCACCCTGAACCTGGCCACTTGGGGTAAATGGGAGGAGAAAGAAGTGGTGGAAGTGGAGCTAGAGAATTGGGACATAGGCGTCGGAGGTGTCATAGTCACTGCTGCAACAAGCTGGCTCTCTTGATATATATGAGGATGACTGCCAAATTGTTTTCACCAGAAGGAAGTAGCCAGAAAACAGGGCAGTGGTGGATCCACAAGCCTGAGAACATCATTGGTGCTTCATTGCAAAGCCTTGTGCCGTGAAAAAGAGTATCCAAAGAGGAATTGGGGGGAATGTGGCCTGGCGATCCGCTGTGTAGGTGGAGGCCTAATGACCTGTGGTTGCAATGTGATGCTATTAAGGCCATGTGTTGTGCATTTGATTGTTCGAGTAATGGACCTGGACTTTTTCCGTAGGGACTTGAACTAGCTCAACCTAAGCTATGCATGTACAAGGGGGGACTCGTCCGTCCATGGAGAAAGAAACACGCTTGGTTGAATGTCTAACATTCAACCATGTGTGTGTGTGTGTGTGTGTGTGTGTGTGTGTGTGTGTGTGTGTGTGTGTGTGTGTGTGTGTGTGTGTGTACAATGATAAATGTAATATGTACATGTATATGTTTATACATATTCCTTCCCCAAACCCTTGTGAATTTGGGTGACGGTACCGTATCAACAATGATCTTGTTGGCTCTACACAGCCCGCTACCACCGCCGGTCTTGACGTGATGGGCCTGGAAAGAGCTGTGGTGCAGCCTAACAGTAAGCTCAGATTCTCCATCCTTGCTGATGAGTTCCACCATGCTATTTGCGACTGCTGAGTTGAGTTAGTTGTGCGAGGCACCTAAGTGGCCACCACACTCGTTGCAGATGGCACCACAACACAATCACCCGAGCCAACCACTATGCAGCAGGCTTGCTTTGCTTTGGACCTCCACTCTGGAGCACTTTTGGAGAATTTGTATGAAAAATAAATCAGTTGTCATCAAGGATCATGGGATTGTTGATAAATACACCTGACAGTGATTTGGCCAAAAACTGTGATGTGCGTAGCCACTCAGGCTACATCTTCCTTATTGGAGGCTCTTCACTCTTGTAGAAGTGTGGGAATTAGAACTGCATAACATGTAGCTTGACCAAGGATGAGTACATTGCCTTCAAAGCTAAGGTACTTTGAGAGCATCTGGTCGTGCCGTATCATGCAGTAGCTTCACCAGCCCATCCAATGTCTCGCCATTTGCTGTGATAATGAGAGCACGTGCCATATCATCGAACATGACATCATGTGTCACACGTGCACAAAGCATATCAGCTGTGATAATCACATGTGCAATGGCATATTGCAAGTGGTGAAATTCTTTTCATTGGTATTGACACGTGACAGCGGAAAGAGGAATTTTTCTGGTTTAAAATACTGCACAATACTGGCTCTTTTTGTTGGAGTGATGCTCCTCACCATGGCAGGAGTGAATCCAAAAAGGAACACCAAAAAGACAAGCCAAGGTGGCTTTGTGGTTAATGGTGTCCACCTCTAGAGGCAGGGGCCCGGTTTCAAGTCCCACAAGATGAAATTCTGCCCTGCCTCAAGGGAGGTGGAAAATACATGCCAGGAAGCTAGCTCAACCTCTAGAATTCCTCCTTGAGTTTCTAGAAGGCCAGGTGAGGGTCCAGGAAGGTGGCACACCTTCTAGAAGGGGTGACTTCTCCTACAAGGCATCTAGAGGTGTCTTGGTCTTCTGGACACCTTCCCTCCTACTAGAAGCAAGCTGAGGAATCTAGGAAGGGGCAGAAGCTTCTAGAGGAGGGAAGGGATGCCTTCCTAGGTGGGAAAAAGGACAGCCTACCAATAGACACTCTAGAAGCCATAGAATCTGCTAGGAAGCTTCAAATCTGGCATGCTTTGGTGTTCTGGAAAGCTTAGATCAGTGGCTATAAAATGCCACTGCTTGTGAGCCTTGATCAAGTTTTCATTCCCAGTCAATTGAGGCCGAAACTATTGCCTCACTCTCTGACCAGTTTTCTGCCATCCTTGGAACCAGTTGCCTCCACAGTTTCAGTCTCTCCAAAAACAGTTGGTAGTGTAAACCAGCCACTGCTAGGGACCCTCCAGGGTGCACACTCACCCTTAGACCAACACTTTTCACAAGATTTTTCTACCAGTTGATTTACGTACCACTCTTGTTGCTCCCTTTCTCTGTCCTCATATTCCTCAAGTGAATTTCTCTTGTGCTCTCCACCCTTTGGCACTCACTTGTACTCTTCCTGAGTTGACAATCATCGCCATGGTCCTCTGGCCCTTCCTTGCTCGTGGAATTTTGGATCCTGGGAGAGAGCTATTGTGTCATTCACGGTGACCGCTTGGCTTGTCTCCACTCACTCGTTAAGATGCTGCGGCATTCGATGGCCACTTTGACAGCATCACCCAGCTGGCAAGTCCTCACATGCTGACTAGAATGTTCTCGGTGAAGAAATCTGGAGGCCATTCTCTCAGCGGCGTTGTTATTGCTTGTTCTCAGCCCAGTTATGTAGGGATCTGGTCTTTGCACCTGGTGCTTCTTTTGGTTTTACATTCAGAAACTGACTTGGAATTGAAGCAACTCATATGGTTGCTGGGTTTTAGCTAGTCTTGTTGCGATCTTGTTGTTAGTGTCATGGTGATAGACCAACCATGTAGCATCTAAGAAGCTACGGACTTTCTTTCTTGGAAGCTTCCATACCAAACAAGATGTGCATGGGTCAGGATCAAACTCATGACCTCTCACTCGGCCAAACAAAAAAAATGGCCAAGGTAACCACTCACCCACATGGTGTACTTACAGGTCATATCTCACACAAAACAGAGCATAGTTGAGTCACTCTACAACGAATCTAGGAGTCATACCTCCATAAGGGGCAGAGCATTCCTGATCCGTCCTACAACACAAAAGAAGGGGCAAAAACATTCAACAAATCTCTCCCTTGCACCTTGCGTCAGTGGCCATCATGATTTGTCATCATTTGCGTTGACCATGGTGATACCTTGTCTGTCCGCCTGGTGGAGATCCTTGTCTTGTGGCTCTGTAAGCATGTCAGCCCAGTTCAACTTGGTACCGACGTACTCGAGCTCCACTGTCTCTTTGTAGACCAAGTCTCAAGCACAGTGGTAGCGGATCTCGATGTGCTTTGTGCGCCTGGAGAGGACGGGATTCTTAGACATGTCAATCGCACTCATGTTGTCAATCTTGATGACTGTCGCCGTTGCTTCTGGTGCCTTCATCTCAGATAGCAAGCTTCGTAGCCACTACATCTCTTTACACACCTCAGCCAAGGCCATGTACTCAGCTTCAGCTGTCGACAGGGAGACACATTCCTGCTTGCAACTTGCCCAACTGACTGCACCTCCATTCAACATGCACACAAAGCCGAAGGTAGATTTTCTGTCATCGATATTCCCTCCCCAATCAGAATCGGTGTAGAACATGAGACGGAGTGATGCGGATCCAACGATGACTCTAAACTGGAGTCCCACGTGCCGCGTCCCCTGAATGTAGCGCATGATGCGCTTCACAGCCTGCCAGTGAAGTGGACCAGGATTGGCCACAAATTGGCTCACCTGCCCAACATCATGGGCTATATCTGGTCGGGTGGTGACCATGGCATACATCAGACTGTCCACTGCAGACTGATATGGGATGCCCAGCATGTCCGTTTTCTCCGCTTCATTGGATAGGGACATGGAGTTGGAGAGTTTGCACTCCAAGCTCATGGGTGTGCTGGCAGGCTTGCAATCTGCCATGTCGTATCGTTTGAGGATAGAGTCGATGTATTTTGTCTGGTTGAGGCTGATGGTGCTTTCTGCTCTGTCGCGCTTTATGGCAATTCCAAGATAGAATTCAAGAGGACCCATGTCCTTCATCTTGAATCTGCTACCCAGCTGCCCCTTGAGATCGTCTAGCAACTGCGTTGAAGAAGAGCATAAAATCAGGTCCTCAATATACAAGGCGACCGACATAGTCCCTTTGTCGCTCTCATACACATACTTGCTAGGGTCATTGCCGCAGTGCATGAAGGACTCCTTGGCCATGAACGTGTCCATCTCCTGGTACCAAAGTCTTAGCGCTTGTTTCAGCCCATTAAGCACCTTCACCGATCTGTACACCTTGTCCTCGAGAGCATCAATCCCCTCAGGAGCATCAACCCCCATTAACCCCCTCCATTAGTAACTCCTTGTCAAGTTTGTCGTAAAGGAAGGCTATCTTAAAATACATCTGGTGGACCTCCATGTTCTCGGCAACAGCAATGGTGAGCATTGACCGGATGGAGGCAAACGTCACAACTGGATCAAAGGTCTCATCGTACTCTGTGCCAGACCGTTGGGAGAACCCCTATGCTACCACCCGTGCCTTGTACTTTTCTATCTTGCCATCATGTTTCCTTTTTACTTTCAGCACGTGAGCCTCGACACGTCTGTCCACCAACACCCATATCACATTCTCCTCGATGGAGCTGCGTTCACTGAGAATTGCTTCGTCCCACTCCGCTTTGTCAGGCCGAGTGAGTGCCTCTGTGACAGACGTTGGCTCCTCTTGAACCAAGAATGAATAGTTGAAGCCTGTCCATTCACCCCTATCTGCGTCGTAATTCTGTTGAGGTACTTTGAGGCGTGAACTGCTCCTTGAACCTGCTGGCTGCTGCTATAGATGTGGAGGCTGGAGGTCTGGTTCCGAAGGATCAGTTACGTTGGAATCACAGTATGTTTCCTCCGATTCATCTTCATGAGCTTCTCTCCTTTTTGCAGCACCCATCCCATGCCAATGTGCTAGTGCTTTGTCTCCGTCCTCAATGAGAGTGAGCCACTCTCCTTGTTTTGGAGTGTTCTCAAGTTCAAGAAGCTCTCCCTTACTCGAAGACCCACCCCCATGGAAATCCACGTCTTTGCTACGGATGACCTTCTTGGCTCCTTGGTCGCACAATCGATCAGCTTTGTGGGTGGTGTCATAGCCAATGAGAATACACTTTCATGCTCTTGCATCAAGCTTTCCAGGGCCCTCACCGGTCTGGACCTTGCAACCAAACACCTTGAGATGGGAGGCGTCCGGCTTCCTGCCTGACCATGTTTCTTGAGGCATCTTCAGCAGCTGTGTCTGCTTCTTCTTGCCTCTCCTTCGCAGAGTTGCTGTAGGTGTGAGGTTCACAAGATAGGCAGCCGTACGTGCTGCTTCTGCCCACAACCTAGGAGGTAGCTTGGCATCAAAGAGCATGCACTTTGTCATGCCCAGGAGGGTCTGGTTCATCCTCTCTGCTATGTCGTTGCTTTGAGGTGAGTAGGGAGTAGTTTTTTGTTGTTCAATTCCCTACAACTTGAGCCACTCCCTGCGGGCTTCGTACTCTCCCCCATTGTCTGTCCTGAATGCCTTCACCTTCTTTCCACTCTGTCGCTCACCCATAGCGACAAAGGCCTGCAGATTCTCCTTCACTTCACTTTTGTTTTTAAGAAATAATATCCAGACCTTGCGGCTGTTGTCTTTGATGCATGTGAGGAAGTATCTGCTGCCTCCATTTGATGGTATGCAAAAGGGACCACACACGTTAGAGTGGACGGGATGAAGAGGTGCAAAAGCTCGCGTGCCATTGTGCTTGAAGGGTTTCCTTTTTGCCTTGCCTTGAAGGCATGGCTCACACATTATCGTGGCTCCTTCGCCTCATCACCTAGCTCCATCCCACGCACTAGCTCCTGCTTTCCCATGAGCTCCAATGTGCGGTGAGCCACATGCCCAAAGCGCCTATGCCATAGGTTCTTGGAGGATGTGCACAGGCTAGGATGAACAGCCCCGGTTGTTGCATTTGCTTGCAGTTTTGTTGCCAAATTATCTGTTGCCAGGGCTTCTGGTGCTCCACCATGTCTTTCCTCATCTGATTCTACATCGATGCTCTCCTCATCATCACTCTCGACCGAAGATTCAGCCGTTGAAGTTGTCGTTTTGTTCTGCAAGACGTAGAGTCCACCAACGCGAGGAACCTGTGCGACAGCCTTCTTCGAAGAGTAGGAGACGTTGATTTCCTTGTAAGGGACTATCACCGCTTCCTTCTCTATGTAAACCACTGTCATTCCATGGTCAGTTATCTTAGAGACGGAGAGCAGGTGGGCTGTGAAGGAGGGCAAGTAGACCACCACCTCTAGCTTGAGGTCGGAATCTCCACCGTTGACACCCACTGTGACGAGCTTGTCACAATCCCCTCATCTACCTCAACCTTGCCGTTGGCGACTCTGAAGTTTTTGTTGCATGGAGCAAGAGAGATGAAGTCTCTCTTCTCGTAAGTGGTGTGTTCATTTGTGCCCGAGTCAAGGCCGTAGGCTCCTAGCCTAAGTATCGCCCTCCCTTTGTTGGACGCACACTCAGCCATCAATCTTGTCGGATCCTTCCCACCATTTCTCCCTCGCCATTCATCCCCATCTCCTCCCTCTCTCTTGGGTGCAGGGCACCCTCAAGCCCAGTGTCCAGCCTTGCCACGATTATGGCAGTTTCCTGGGCGCTTTGCTCCCCTGTCAGTACCCCATATCTGGCGGTATGAAGAAATGTGGTACCCAGCTTGCTCACCATCTTCCATGAGCGACATTTGTCGCTCATAGAGGATGGCGAGGAAGGTCATGACCGCTCGATCTCGACTCTTGTTCTCTGGCAAGATCGCGATTGAGCAATCACCCCTTTTCTTTTTTTTCCAATGCAAAAATCGCTATTGTGCATATTACGATTTAGGGCTTTATGTTTTGCACGGGCTTGTGCAAAACATCATAAGAGGGGGTTTGTGCATTGAAAAAATAGGGGAGTGGTCGCTTGACCGCATTCGAGCAAAAACACCTTTTCAAAATTGTTGGTTTTTGGCTGCACGCAAACCCTGCAGGCAGCAGCAAGAGTCCGCCTGAAGCTCTCACACATGTTACTCTAGGAGGAGAAGCATCCATGGACCGGGTGGTGTGAGAGAGCAAGTTGAAAAACCAACGAGAAGAGAAACAACGAGTGTGTGAGTAACGAGCAAGCGAGGTCTTAGCCGCAGTTGGCCGGGCCACCCACTCGAGTGACTCGAACTGGGGCCCAGTCGCCACCCCGGGGTCGAACCTGACCGGTCGGCAAGATGCCACCGCGATTTCTCACACCTCAGAGCGACTGAGTGTGTGGCCCCGTAGGATCAGCAACCCGGGCAAGAACCACACAACCTCCACAGCATGCAAGAACATAGTTCCAGAAAACCACATCGACCACGAGCGTATGTGGTACATGCATCAACTCAGGTAATCCCTCAGATTCCAACCATCAAGTGGCTCAAGCTTAACCACGGAGAATTGCATGGTCCCACCACTGAATGAGGGTGAGCATGGCTGTGACCACTCTCGCTTTGTACTCGCACAGCCTTGCTTGGACCATGGCTTCAATGGCGTTCAATCTCCTGCAGTGAGTGAGTGAGTGAGTGGGTAGAGACAAGAGGTCACTTGCGTGTGTGTCAAACACTAACACTCCCCCATGACCCACAGACGAACGGCCCACACAACGTACGACGACTCACGACAAGTGAAACGAGAACATCACACCAGTCAGGAGGATCACGAGGACATGACANGGGGTGAGCATGGCTGTGACCACTCTCGCTTTGTACTCGCACAGCCTTGCTTGGACCATGGCTTCAATGGCGTTCAATCTCCTGCAGTGAGTGAGTGAGTGAGTGGGCAGAGACAAGAGGTCACTTGCGTGTGTGTCAAACACTAACACTCCCCCATGACCCACAGACGAATAGCCCACACAACGTACGACGACTCACAACAAGTGAAACGAGAACATCACACCAGTCAGGAGGATCACGAGGACATGACATCAGCCAGGAGGATCACGAGTGCGCAGCAGGCCGACAGCATGCACAGCAGCCTTGAACATTCCAGTGCTGAGAGCTTTGGTGAGAAAGTCTGCACGTTGTTGACGCGTGTCGACCCAGACAACCTGAACATCTCCTGCGGCAATGCGCTCATGCACAAAGTGATGCTCAATGTTGATGTGCTTGGTGCGAGAGTGGTGCATGCCATCATGCTCCGCAATTGCCTTAGTGCTCTGGTTGTCACAGCGCAGAGTGATGCAGCGGATGGGAATTCGAAGCTGCTGCAGCAAGCGAGAAAGCCAAAAACTCTCACACGTACCTACGCCGAGCGCAACATACTCAGCCTCAGTGGAGCTACGCGCCACACAGCCCTATTTGCCACTCTTCCATGAAATGCCACCTACAAGGAAGATGTAGCATGTGCGACTACGCGCGTCTGCATCATGAGCCCAGTCACTGTAAGTGTACCCAT
Organism: Penium margaritaceum; assembly: GCA_023375785.1. NCBI lineage: Eukaryota > Viridiplantae > Streptophyta > Zygnematophyceae > Desmidiales > Peniaceae > Penium > Penium margaritaceum. Next base: position 149,195 of record SZWC01002206.1, read on the forward strand.
CAACAACTACGGAGGGCTGGGATCTGTAACACAGGCCGACACGTGCGGTGGTCAGGGCGTAGCAAACTACGCGCAGTGCAGCCTCAAGGGGCTTCTTCCGGGGCTGCTGAGAGAACTGGGCCAGGAAGTTGACCGAAAAGGCCACATATGCTCTGGTGGTGGTGGCAAGGTACATCAGTGATCCAATCACACTGAGGTAGTCGGCCACGTCGACATTGTTTCCCAAATGAGATGGGTCAGATGACTTCAGCAGACGCTGGCCTGCTAGGTTCATCGGTGTGGATGCTGTGGGGTCTCAGCAAGCAGTGAAGAGAAGTGCTCCCCCAGGCTGCGAATGTAAGCAGCTTGGTGCACATGCAGTGTCCTGCGCTGACGGTCCATGTCAAGCTCCATGCCAAGAAACACCCGAGCTGAACCCAGGTCCTTCATTTTGTAGACCGACTGGAGGAGGGTCTTCACTGACTGCACAGCAGCAGGACTGGGTGATGCGATGAGGAGATCATCCACGTAGACCAGAACGGCCACGAGGGACTGTGAAGGTGCACTCAAAAAGAGTGCGGGGTTGACCGAGCTGCGGTGGTAGCCGTCTCTCTCGAGAGTGGAGGAGATCTCCAAGTTCCAACAACGTGGCGACTGTTTGAGCCCGTACAGTGCCTTGCGTAGCCGCCAGACCTTGTCAGTGCCATCAGTGAAGCCTGCAGGCTGCACCATGTAGATCTCCTCATTGAGGCGACCGTGCAGGAATGCGTTGTTAACGTCCATCTGCTCCAATTCCCAGTCATGCTGGGCGACCAGGCTTAAGAGGGCCCGGGCGATAGTGTAGCGACCGACAGGTGCAAATGTATCGTCGAAGTCAATGCCCGGGATTTGGGAGAAACCCTTGGCAGTGAGGCGTGCCTTGTATCTGTCAATCGTGCCATCAGACTTCAGCTTGCGCCGAAGCACCCAACGGGCTGAGACGGCTTTACGACCAGGTGGGAGGTCCACCAACTCGAACACCTCATGCTCGTTCAAGGCCTTGAGCTCCTCCTGCATGGCCTCCTCCCATCGCTCACCATCAGCAGCCTCCCTGGCCTGACGCACGGTGGTAGGCTCAGCAGGGGGTGAGATCAGAGAAGGGAGGCCGCTAGCAGCAAAACAAGCGGCAACATAGCCTGCTGCAGATGCATCCAAGGCACTGTGGAACTCATGAGCAACAAGTGCATAGCCCACCGTTGAACTAGGGTGGACTACACTGATGGCAAGACCGAGAGCATCAAGCCCGGTAGGTCTAGCTGTGGAGTCAAGTGCAGTGGAGGGTGCACTGGACCGGGTGCGACTCTATGACTGAGAGGCAGACGTCTGGGGAAGGGCTCGGAGTCTGCCCCCACGGGTGTATGGTTCAGGTACAACTAGAGGTGCCTCCGAAACTGGAAGGGAGACAGGCTCAGTGTCAGCCAAGGGTGCCTGAGAGGGGGCATCAGAGACAGCACGCTGGGGTGAGAGTGGAGTTGTGTCCTCAGACAGTGGAGGGACGCTGGCCCGGACAGACGTGGACTCTGACGAAGAAGAAGGTGACAAGTGTGGGGGAGACGTATGTGAGGTGTTCGTGTGAGAAGAACACGGAGAAGAGGATGAGGGAGAAGAGGTCAGGCTCAGGGAAGACGCATCAGCAGGGTTAGAGACAGGACCAGGACTATGGGGAGGCAAGGTCGAGGAAGAAGGGCCGGCGAGAACGGAGGCTGGAGTAGACCCACCCCCCCAAGCCGACGGAGCGAGGACAAAGAGGAGGGAGGAGCGACCCGAGACAAGTCGTGAGGAAAGACATCTTCAAAGAACAAGGCATCGCGAGACTCGATGACCCGAGCGCGATCTGGGTCCTAGAAGCGCCAGGCCTTAGACATGGCCGAACACCGAGAATGGTGCACAGGTAAGCGCGCGGACTCAGTTTGCCGTCACGCAAGTCCTCAGGAAGCCAGACAGCGGCGATACAGCCCCAGACGCAAGCGAGGCGAAGATCAGCGCGACGGCCAAACCAGCGCTCAAATGGTGTGACATGGCAAGGGAGAGGACCATGGGGTACGCGGTTCCAAACCCAGGTCATGTAGGACATGGCCTCGAAGGAGAAAATGGGTGAGAGTGCATAAGCAGCAAGAAGGGTGCGGATACCGTCAGCAAGAGTCTGATTCCAACGCTCAGACACTCCATTTTGTTGAGGAGTGTAAGGGGCGGTGGTCTCGACATGGACACCACGAGAGGAGAGAAAGCGGGAGGTGGGCCCAATGAACTCACAGCCGCGATCACAACGAAAGACGCGAAGACGACGACCACAAGCAAGTTCGGCCTGGGGAAGCCAGGACTCGATTGTGGAACACACATCACTTTTTTGCTTGAGAGCAAAGACCCAACGCATGCAAGAGAAGTCGTCTGTGAGACAGAGCACATAGCGACCAGCGCCCCCAAGGGTGTCATGGGGCAGGGGACCCATGACGTCTGCATGCAACAAGTCGAGGGGGGCAGAGGTGCGTGTCTCAGACGTGGAGAACGGAGAGCGATGCATTTTCCCTTGAGCACAAGAGAGGCAGCCAAGAGGACAAGGAGAAGAGAAGGAGCTGACATCCAAGCCCTCAGCGGGTAGCGTGCGAAGAAGAAAATCAATGGCGGCAGTGTGGAGATGGCATAAGCGGCGATGCAGCAACTGAGTTTGGGAAGGGGAGAGCGAGCGAGCAACATGCACATGGGCGGCAGTAGCGGGTGCAGGCGCGAAGGTAGGAACGCAAAACAGGCGATTACATCGCGTGCCATGAAGAAGAATGCGGCCAGAGATGCGATGAGAGACAGAGGCAATGCCACGGCTAGAGGAGAAGTCCATGCCCTGATCGTCGAGCGCAGTGAAAGACAACAGACTCAGCTCAAGCGATGGAACGTACAAGACGTCAGGCAAGAACAGCTCCCCCCCAGGGCCAACAAAGCGGACAACACCAACACCCTATACAGGCAACATCTGACCAGAGCCCGTGCGGACAAAACGGATAGCACCAACGGGTCCAAGGGAGACAAAGGATGCACGCAATGAGGTCATGTGGTGAGTGGCACCGAAGTCAAGGATCCAGAAGCCCCGGACGCACGAACAAGGACGGGGTCACGACTCACAACAGTAACAGCAACATGCGGGACGAGACGCTGACCACACGCTGCAAGACAACGCGGTAAACGATGAGATTGTCATTCTTCAATCCACAACACATCATCAGGAAGACACCTAAGAACATGACCAGACGGTGGACCACGTAACGCCCCATCGACAGCACACGCAAGAGGCTCTGGCTCAGAGCGGTCGCTCTCACCTCCCTGATCACGAAGGTGGCGCTGATGGACGGTGTGGGAGAGAGCAGCGTCCAACTGACGCTCGTCATCTGGAGGGTCATGAGTGATGACGACGCTGGCGGGTGCACGATGGGAAGAGTAGGGCGAGGTCACCCAGGGTGGAGCAGAATAGGCGCTGGAGGGTGGGCCGTAGAAGACTGGCCCGCCATACCCTGAAGGCCATCCCCAAGGGTAAGGGAAAGGGGATGGTGCCGCGGCGGTGTTGTAGGCAGCTGCCTCAAAAGAGGAGGGACGGTGATGGGGTGGCGATGGCGTGGGTGCAGTCCGAGAAGGGGCTGCAGGCGCGCCTGAG
>SZWC01002206.1:163857-174125 GCA_023375785.1 Penium margaritaceum
TCTCTCTCTCTCTCTCTCTCTCTCTCTCTCACTCTCTCTCTCTCTCTACCTATCTCACTCTCATGAATCCTACTACATTCAACCTTCCATGATAAAGATTAAAACTTTATCTTCCTTAGATTTGCCATATTTTTTATGAATTTCTTACACTCCCAACAGAAAAACATTATAATGTTTAAATTAGTTAAATAATTGTCTGCAAAAAGCCATATGTTTATTCCAAATGATCAGTCATGTAGTTTTTAACGTTTTACTTCTCTTGTTTTATTTAGTCTAGATGTTTTTGACATAAGATTCTCTGGTAATGGCAGAGTCAAATGGAATCTCAATCTAGATAAAAACTAAACCTCAATTGTCTTATTACACTATTTTTTAAGATTAGGATCAATCTTTTGTGTTTTGAAAATATCTCAAGAAGAAAAGGAATCGATGCATTTCAATAGTACATATACATTTATATCAGCTTCAAAACATGTATTCTTTTGTTGAGGTTGCCTTTAAAAACCACACTCTTCTTAGAGACATAGGAATTTCTAATTAACTTTAGATGATGATACATGTATCTCGAATACAAAATGCAGAGGAAAAAGTATCCTTTACACACTCACAATGTAAATCATTCAATTGGACCACAATTTCAATCAATACGTCAAGAAAGCCAAACATTTTTTGTGATTGATACATAATTGAATATAATCATCTGATTGTTTTTTCTTTGCCATTGCTGTCCTCGTGGAACAAACCATGTCAAATGCATCACTCAAGTTTCCACAAGGTGGTCCCATGAGCCTCCATAGTGTATAGGTAAAGTGCATATGGTGAGTGTATTCATAATTGGTGGGAAGGTGAATTCATCATGCAGATATGGAGAAACGGATCTTCCATAACATAATTGCACTGATACATACAATATAGTTTTTGAAGTACAAATCAGTTGGTTTTTACCATTTTTCATCGATTTGGAAGAGGCATAAACCAAGATGTTGCACTGAAGGAAAAACAATGTGACACATTCAAGTGAATTGTTTCTTATGAAAAGTTAGAAATTCAATTCATGTAGATAATTTGCCTCATATCGCAAAGACAAAGGAAACAAAAATGTTTTATTGTCAAACATTAGAGAGATTTTTTGTTCATGTCTAGCCTTCAACTTGTATGTCAAGGATTGTTTCTCCTACAAAGACCAAAACTTCATGCTGCAATATCTACATCATCCTTTCCTTTTTCTCCAAGTTGCGGGATTTTCTCATGTCCATCAGAAGTTAAAATCATATTCACAACTTCTTTACTAGATTATTTTTTTCTGGTAACTCTTCTTCAGGGAATGGCCTTGATACACAATAAATTTTTCATAGATTAAAAATTACATCGATAAGTAAGTTTCTCATTTTTCTATACTTCACATGAAAGAGATGTCACATCGACCTATAACTTGTGTCAAAGATTCTCATGATGTACAATTCTTCAATGAAATTCTTTTATGTTAATGTTGATGGCAAGAGATTCCCTTCAACCCTTCACGCAATACTTTATCTATCAATTCATGTATGTTTTCTCATGTTATGTTATCCTTATGTCATAAAAAATGACAAATGTTTGTACTATAAAAGGAAACATTTCATTGAATTGATCTTCAATTTTAGCTAATATCAATGGCAAACTTAGTGCATGCTGACTGCACTTCCGCACTCATGTTGAGTGTACTCCCCACACACACTACCTTCATAGATTAAAGGGTATTTCAGACCATCACTCTAAAACCATGGTGAAAAAACAGATGAACCATTGCGAGACACAATGTAAGCGTAGAAATTGGCCATCAAGTACAATGTAAACAAATGATTTCAATGCGAGTGTAACAACATTCTCACATTCCATTAGATAAATGGGCCATTCCTATGGCTGAACGAGGAAAGAAACTCTTAAGCCATTATCTACATTCCATCATTACATAGAATGTGAAAAGACTTCCAAGATTTTGAACATCCTCAAGGCGACAACATGTCATTACATACAAAAACTGAAGCAAAAATCATTGAAATGGAAACTCAAAATCAAGTTTAAGACAAACTACATTTCCTCCTCCAAAAACATGATAATTGGCCCCTAACAATCCTTCCGAAATCAATTTCTATAATACATGGAGAAAACAAGTTTCTCTTCTCAGTTCAAAATGAATAAGACACAAATTTTGTTGACAAAGGTTTAAACTCTTCTTGTAATGGATGATTCAGAAAAGGACGTCTTATTTAATAAAACTGAATCCCAAAATGTCAAATGTGATCAATGAGCTCTATGAACTCAAGTCATTTCTTCGAGGAGAGTATTATAACACTTAAGACAAAACACACCGTATTCCAAGAGACACAAGACAAAGTCATGCTATGAGGGAGCTCTTAATGTATTTTGTACTGTAGATTAGGTGCACTTGTCCTTTTCAGAAGGCCCGCACACTCGAGTCTTCCTAAGTAGAGAAGAATTTGGCAACAACTAGAAAAAGGAAGGTAAGCTAGGACATGTATGACAAATGAGAGCATTTGTCACTGCCCTTATTATGTTTTGTTTAGGAACTAAGCACCCTTGCCAGTACACAAGCATTGGGCATTGACAACCTTCCTATAAGAAAATTGTTTTGTGACATAAACACAAAAGAACACTGGCTTTGGCATATGAGATGTATGAGCGCTCTCACAGCACTCTTGGTGATTTCTGTATGGTTACCACACCCCACACACTAAGGTCTATTCATTACAGAGAACGTATTCATGTAGGACAAAGCTGATAGTTTACACTAACATATGAGTCAATCAGCACAAAAAGTGAACGATTGGAGTAATTTTGTGTGGTACATAGTGAACTATTGGAGTAATTTTGTAGTGAGCAAGTTTTCCACAAACACCAGCAGCGTGCACTAACTCCATCCTAGGAAGGTGCCTTTTAGTCCATATTCGACTAAAGTATCCTTTTCACATACAAATTGGAAACAATAAAACGATTGGTACTAGCATCTCCCTTATAATAGAGCACACCAAAGGTACACACAAGAAAAAAAATGAAATGGCCGACATAAACAATACCTCTTCTCAAGATCCATTTGGTCTAGAATGTAACAAAAATTTGATGATAAGCACACATGCATTAACTTGATCCTTTCTACAGTTTCTCCTATATGGTGCTTGTTATTCTTCCTATTTCAAAGTTAATTTGGTGCAATTGTGACTTTAGCTGTTTTGTCATGCGCAAAATCTGCCACAAAGTAGCAATTGATGCAATGTGGGTTACCTTGAAAACATATTACTACGTGTAGCTATGATGGCATGATCTGGTATGAAATGATTTCTTTAGAACCGTGTCTCATAGAAGTGTGTTTTCTTGGCCTAACACATCACCTTAGAAAAGTGCATCATTCCACATTCGTGGAAAATAATGATTCTCACATTATTCTCATGATTCATATTTCAATAACTCTTCTCACCATAAGATTAAGTTGAAGTGAAACCAAGAATAATGCTTCCACATTCACGCATTTTCTCATTTATGTTTTGCATTATCATGAGAGTTAAAATAGAAAGTAATCCAAACATAAACATGTCTCATGGGAAACGTTTACCATGTGTTTTTGTTGCACGATGGATTGGATGATCCATGGCATCACCCATAATCTTACCAAGTGAAAATCTTGCGAATTGATCTGATCATCCCATTTCTTCCTTTAACATTTAACCTTAATACTTATGCATTTTTCAATCACCCTATTTCCACACACTAATGTCATCCATCAAATCAACAATGTGAAAAATGTATGATAACTACCTCTGAAAACATTTGTACAATATCAACTTATCATTCTTTTTTCCTTGCATAAATAGTGCTCACACCTTTGTGACACCTTGTTTCAATTGTTTCAGAGTCAACTGAATCATCGCGGTTGTCAAATGCACATCCAAGTTACCATGCCTATACGCATATCTACATGTTAATACAGAGCATGTGACACACCTTGTTCAAAAGGATAGCCATTTTTGGCTACGTTCACAATTGTTGGAAGCTCTCACTTTCAAAAAACAGTTATGAATTAATGACTTCCAAAGCACTACTCATTGGGCACAAAGTTTTGACGGTAGTGCATTCAGTCTTCATTTCAAAGAAGACATGTAATTTAGCTATTTTTCCATCCTCTCATTCCAATCATCAAACCATCATCTGAATAAAAAGCTTATGTTATGGTAATATTCCTTTTTATACACAAACATTTTTCACATCCATTCTTCACCGCAACTATCATTATCCCAAACAACATCTGATTACTACTATAAGATTAAAAGGGATTGCTCTAGTAACGCTCATAGAAAAAAGAGATTGTTTCCGTAGGAAAAACAAACACCTTCCATGATCAATATGATACATGATCAAGCTTTGATATGTCGTCCAAAAACATTTATTAGAAACAAATTACAAAATATGTACCAAATACTTTATTACTTCGTAATTTTTTTAAATGAATTCAAAACTAGGAAACCATTATGAAAAAAAGGAAATTTACCTTGTGGTCACCCATCTTTAACTCACAAAATAACATTTAACACAATTATGAGAAATGGAAGCATATCATGTGGTCATCTCATACGGGCTACTACCTTACTATTGTCATCTCTAGGTTTTTTACTTAATCTCTCAAAATACTTGTACACCATTGGTGAGTCCTCTATGTGGCTCATGGACACGGTTCCTTTGATAATCATGGTAATCAATGGCATTCCGCGTAGAGCATAAGCAATGAAAAAATCACCATATATACTAGAGGTGAGACAAGTATGTCATATCGTTGTCTCCTTTCTTTAATGGATGGATGCACACATTTAATGGATATTTACCACTTATCATCAGAATTTACTTCACGTTAAGTTCTACTTTCTACTTCCATGGTCATGCATGGAAAGGTATCCCAACTTCTTAAAAACGTTCTTCAAATGATACCTTTTTGCACTCCGTGGCTTAAGATGATGAACAAATGATTCAGTCACTCATAGAGCATTCTAGCCAGTTATGAACGTATTTACAGGCTTGTTTCCATATCAAAAGCAAAATAGAAAAAATCAATCCAAGATTATGAAAACAATCAAAAGAATATATCAATATTTTCTTTTCTTCAGTTGTAGATGCAAAGAAGAATAAGAAAGCAAACCAATAGTAATTGTGGGAGCTTGGGCAAGATTGAGTGTGGGGAAGAGGAGAAGGAAGAGCAGGAGCAAGAGTAGACATCAGAAGACATGAAAACAATGCAAAGGAGAAGAGTAAAAAGAAGAAAGGTATGAACAAAAAAAGGATATCACTGGCTAGTATTTTTTCAGAAATAAACACAAAAGGAAAATACGAACCATGAATAATGTTTTTATCATCTTTTTATCAGATATCATCCACACATCGCCATTACCATGAGGATATACTTCATTTATCCAAGGACTAGCCTAATAAAGATTTACGATATGAGAGTGATTTGAACTTTACACACTAAAGATCAAACCAACAAAGACATGCGACTCAAAAAAGTAAAAAAATTCATCCTAGGAATTCTATGTTCGAAATTTACGGTGTATGCTTATCATTATATCCGTGTCTAACTTATGATGTAACATCAGGTCACAAATGTTTACATAGCATCATGAGTACATACTTGATCTAATGAAACCATAATCACCACGACTGCTTCGGATTGTTTACAAAGTCATTATGCTTAAAAAGCACGGAACTAAGGGGTTTTATGAAGTAATCATACTCCAAAATTCACTTTAATAATGTGCAGAGTTGGTTTTACTTGAGAAATGAAGAAGTTATAAAAGCGATCAAAAAGGAGATTTCAATGCTGGAAACGTTGTCTGTATCCGCTTTCCATAAAGAGATTAACCACCTCAGTCAAGGTTGGATTCTAAACTAAGTTTCATCATGACTTGGAGGAAAGCCTAAGATAGCACTTTCTAAGGCAACACAACAATGAGTGAGTTAAAAAGTATAGCTCATCCACATGCAGATAAATTAACAACACAAATACACAACACCAAAAGCATTTTTTGGTACATTAAAGACCATTAATGAAGAGGGAAGTCACTCAACAATAAATCCTTGGTTGTTTCCATAAATCTGTTCCACTTTTTGTCAAATGGGAAACACCTTACATGCCCATCAGCAACCTCAATTGCTCAACTAACAAAAAAGACTTGAAATGAAATGCATGAAAATACATGTCATTTTTTACATCGCATGATATGCAAAGTCAATGATAAAGATCACAAACACGTTTTTTCAATGGGTTTTGATACTACAACAAATGATTGATTTAATATTGAAGGAAGTTTGAATCTATTCATGCTTTAGGAAAGAATTTGCTAAGCTTAGCTCTCGTGGAGCCTATAAGAAGCTCGCATTAAACCATAGTCCTTAAACCACAAATTCTGATTGGTAAATATTTCTTTAGAACAAGAAAATGAAATTCATTGTTTCTCAAGGAATCGATTAAGGGGTTTGAATCCTAAAGTTACATATTTGTGATAGGTCCATCGTGATATAGGTGGAGCCATTTCCTTTCTCTTTTTTGCATGTTTGACGATGCATGCTCTAGGAAAGCATGGTTTTTAATTTGGATTATGTTTTTTATTCATGTGCCAATATAATGTGAGTCATATGTTAGGTTTTATGGGACCGAAGATTTTTGCAAAAATACGATTGATTGGCTACATGGAGCAGAACTCAAATCTGGGGAGGAATTCTTAACGTGCATGGTTAATTCAATTGGTTCTTGATAGACATGTTTGGAGTTGTATGTATGACGTAAGGTATACAGTGTTTTATGCATACTCAATGTACATAAGTACAAGATATATTTGAAAACATTTGGCATGCAACCTTGAACAATTCCATTCAATTCATCATGCTACATGCACAAAGTATGTTTTACACATGTGAAAGAATAACTCAGTGATAATGAAGATTATGGTACTTCCATTACAGTTGTAGAATGAAAAATATGAAAAAAAACAAGTTTGGATAACAGTATTATTGACAATGGAAGATGTCCACATGACCAGTTAAGCAAACTTCATGGACTTACATTGTGCATAATCTTTGTTTTAGTTATTACCATATGAAAACCATACCATTCATATGATATTTGGCCAAAAATGTTTCAAAATCCTATTTCATGAGTATTTTTTCTGCACAAAACTGAATCATTAAGGAGAGTTTTATTTGAGACCACATAATTTGAATGTTATGCTTCATCTTCCCTCCCTTGAAAAAACTTTGTAGCACCTAATTGACAAGCTCATGTAGAGAAAAACAGTTGTGCCCAAATTGAGTTAATGTCTTAAGCAACCCTTGAAGTTGGAAATTGCATGAAAAGAAGTTGATAAAGCATCATGAAAAACATAAGATTATTTTTCACTTTTCATGTGATTCCTTTTTCATTGGTACATTAATCAATTTCGAACATTTAAGCATGATCACCAAAAAAAACTTAACATTTACACCATTGGCACCATGAACACTATTAATGACATGTGCACCATCACCATTATGTTTCCGGTCCTCTCTGTGTCAAGGAGCACCTTCATTCTCCTATTTTAAGAACCTGGTAGCCTACGACCAATTAAGCACTTTAGGGAATGAATGATAGAACAAAAGTGAAAAGAAGAATAATAGTGTGTTATAGTTTATTTCTGGCTCAAGACTATCAAATGAGATGTTCACCACAATAATAGAAGATGAAATCCTAAAAATTCATGTGAAATGGTGAAAGAAATGTTTTCTATGCCATGGCTCATATGGGAACCTTTACGAGTGTAATAGAGGGGGTCAAGATCTCCCCCATGCATTTTGTTCACATTGTACACCACTTGTGCAATAGACGTACTAATTGGCATCAACAGGTCACTTGTGGAAGCATCCAAATGAAGAGGCATGAAATTTGTCATATCCACTTGTAACTTTGAAGAGTGGGGTCTAACCTCTACATAGAAGAGAAGCGGAAGAAACGTTGATGTTTGTCATTTTTTATCATGAAAGAATTTTGATAACATGCTTAAAGCGTAAACTTCAATAACATGGTGTTTTTAAGTCCTTGAACTTATATCTAGGGACATCTTTATAGCATAAAAAATGTTAATGAATTTAGATGGCCTTGTAGTAGTTTTTTTAGCCGATTGTTTCAACTCATAAGGAGAAAATTTCACAAGCTGAAGTTCACATAATGTTGGTTTAAGGTTTGTTATTTGTATAGGTAGGAAGATGAAAGATTTTTCATTCACACCAATCATATGTTTAAAGGAGGAAAACATTACGTGGTGTTTTTTTTGTGAAAATGATCTTTTCTCTATCTAATCTGAGTAAACATCTCAAGTTAGATGTAGTGTGTAATCATGCAAATATAAGGGTTGAAATTTTTTGAAAAAAAAAGAGAGGGATGGGTGAAGATTGCTCCACAAAAACATGTGTGGTCTTTGACCAGAACGTATGCCTCTATGTTGGAGGGCGAAGGATCAGTATCACTTACATCACATAGGCATGGATGAAAGATATCATTGATGGAATACATGTGACAGTTAAAGGTTTGTATGATGTCATGTACCTCTCATTTTTAGACCGATTTTATGTAAGATGACTGATACGAGCCTTTTGAATTTCAGAATAACCCTTCTTCCCTGAATGATTATGTCTCCATTGGGTATTGAAGTGTACGCTACGGTTTGAATGCGCCGGCACAACTTAGACATTACGGCATTCCCTCTTGAATGTTCTAGCATTCTTGATGGTCCGTAATTGATTAGATTCCGTTCTATCGATTTGAACAAATGTAGCCATTCATACCACAAGAAAGGACACGTGTTGAGTAATGGAGATGGAGCAATCTAATGGTGATTCAGTCCCTTTTACAGGAACTATATCACTTTTTGATGAGTAGAAATCTGAGTATGGTGAACCTGATGAAGCAGAAATGGAGGTTGTACTGATCATATTTTGCCATCTCCATTTGCAATATGAAGACCTCTTTTAATCTCTTTCCGTCAATACATACTTCCTGTACATTTCCTACGTCATTCTCATCTATATATTTTACGCTTTACATTGGAAAAAACGGACCCTTGAATGCGTTCAGTTTTAGACATTAGATCATTTATTGTAAGGAAGCTCAACGCTCTCGGAACTTCAATGGCCTCGCAGATGACGACACGATGCTTGGAGTTAAGAGCTGAATGTGGACAACTCCGGCCACGGCTGGCAAAGGGTGAGTGGGAACGCGAGTTTCTCCCACTCCTAAGTTCACCCACCCACTTGTCGTCGTGGATGGTTGCGTGCGAACGCGCAAAACGTGGGTGGCGGACAGTTCGTCGCAACGTTGAAACGAAGACGTGCACCTTTGTTACGGGACGTCGCTACTTCGGAACCCAATCCGGGACCATTCGTATTCGACCTGCCTCTACCGTGTAAATTCATTCATCAAAAGACCTACTCATTACGATAAATAAATAATCAGTTGCTATTCTGCAAAAGAATCATTGAAGTCAATTCAATCCTGGAAGAAGCATTTCTTGTGCTATCAAAATATTACTACATACATTTATGGTAACACACGTAAAACAAATTAATTAACAAAGGTACAACAATGACAAATGCACTATCGCTCAAAGTCAAACAAGAAAAAGACAAGTTTAGAAGAAGAATGGACAAGGACCTGCCATACATTTTCACTGAAAAAATACGTAGCATTTTACACATGCTTATACAACGATGCCAAGTAAACAAAAGTGAACAATGAAGTATAGATGACATATTTGAAGTAGAATGACATGTATAACCAAGTGAATATGTGTACCCATACCGACATGATTATGAATGTAAAAACAATGAATTACATCAGTTAACATTCAGTTATAAGTACATTTATAAGTATATGAAGAACGCTAATTCAAGGTACATGAAAACTTTTACGTACGTGTACATCAATCCATACATGAATACATACATGAAGATTTAAATTACAAAAGTACACCTACATCTAGTAGTAAATTGAAGTTATGTAAATGTGTATGTATATTTATATGAATATATAAATTTATACGTGTATGTATATGTGTATGTAAATGTGTATGTACATGTATACGATATGTAAATGTAAATGTATATGTTTATGTGTATGTATATGTAAATGTATATGTATATGTATATGTATATGTATATGTATATGTATATGTATATGTATATGTATATGTATATGT
>SZWC01002206.1:185348-202127 GCA_023375785.1 Penium margaritaceum
ATAGCTATAGATATAGATATAGATATAGATATAGATATAGATATAGATATAGATATAGATATAGATATAGAAATAAATATATACATAGATATAGATATAAATATATGTATATAGATACACATGTCGATATAGATATAGATAAAGATATAGATATTGATGTAGATATAGAATTAGACATGATATAGATATACATATACATATACATGTACATAGATATAGATAGAAATAGAGATTGAAATATAGATGTAGGTAGAATATTTACATTTAATTTTCCATAATATCATAGTATTTACCATAAGATATAATATTCATATAAAAGTTTCATGAATGTTATAAAGATAATATTCCCATGTGATATTCATATAAAATATTATTACTCATAAAAATGCTGACAAATGATATTTACATAGAATTTTCCATATGTATTGATCCAAGATTAAGTATGTGTATATTTGAACACATAAGTAAGTAGATGAATTGGAAAGTCCAATGAAGATGAACAGAACGTGTTGAAAAAGCATTGAATTTTTTTAAAGGATTTAGAATCCTTCTACGTTGTCTTGAGTTTTCAATATGAATCGTTTTTAACTTCAAACATAGCATGTTATTGATTCATCAAGTTTCATGAATAGAAAGGAACTTCATTTTCACTTTGCAATCATCGCCATTATAAGAAAATTTCATTCTTTCACAAATGTTTACTTTTCAAAGTGTAGATTTTTCTAGTGAAGTGTCAAATCTAAACATTCTACAGGATTCTATCCTGCTCGAAATTTCAAACGTACATGTTTGCAGATTTATTAGGCAACGTGCCCTTGGTTGTAACATTCATAATTGACCTACTTTCTTTGGCTTACAGAGTTGGAAGCGAGCATAGATTTCAGCTTTGCGGGGATGGATCTATTGTGGTTCTCGTAGTCGCGATCGAGTACTGTTTCTCGGATTTAGTTTTCTGACTATTCTTTCTCATCATCATTGTTTTCCTCATACAGTATCGAAATATGCGGTGTAGTGTTTGGTCGGCATGATGATGTTTTGTTGCAGGTATATGATGTTGAATCTGTTACCGCGCGTGTATGTACACATTTCCTGGTTAGCGCGCGTGGATTCTGTCTTCGCTGGTTTTTTTTGGTGCAGTATGGAGTTGTACCCTTACTCTTACTTTTGTTCCCTTCCTGAAATATGTTGAGCAGCATTGTGCTTTCTTGCACAGAAGACCGATTGGTACTTCTGGATGAGATATGGAGGCCCGCTTGCGTTGAGGCAAATTGAGAACGTCTTCGACGATACTTCATTGCTTTGTCGGATTCTAAGCAATCCACTTGAATGATGGACCGTTTCCAATCACGCGACAAACTTGACATCCAAACAAAGCCGGCGCGATATTCGGATGAACTGTTTCGCATCTGAATACCGGATGCGTCATGCCTGTGCCTGTTATTGTTGTCGGAAGCGGGGCCCACGGCAGGTCGACTCGCACTCGACCATTGCATGTGCCGACAGCGATTCAAAAACTTGACTTGTCGCGAACGGGACGAGAGAAACTCGACACTGCTCGGCTCGAGAGAAGTGCGCTATCCGTACAGGTTGAATGCACAGAATAGTGTGGTTTGAGTTTCCTCGTTTCGAATTTAAAATGGCCCTAATTACAATGTCATACTCGAATCTTCTTAAGAGGAAAAAAACATATGTACATGTTTCTTGGTTTGTGGAACAGGATATGATGCCATTTGTTTGATTCAACGTTTGTTTTAGTCCATCTGTCGTGCACCTTTATTTTTGCCTTCCTAAATACGTATATTACACTTGTGTTTGTTTGAAGGGGAGTGACCATACCTACACGTATCTTTTGATAGATTTGGGATAACCGCCATTTGAAGTTTGAATCGAAGTGATATCCAAACACACAAGTGCATCAATTATTTAACCACGGTTTCTCAAAAAACAACTACAATTTCCATAAATTGTTGCCGTTTCAATGTTGCATGGCATGTAGCATTCACATGTTCATTACGTTGTTTTCCCAAAAATGACAAAGCCCTCTATCGGGGTGTTTAAGACTCTTTGAAAGAGGGATTCCAAGCAATAACCATGGGGGGTTCAAGACTTTCCATGGGTTGAAAAGGAACCTACGTAAAAAAAATCATAAAACCCCAAATGTGATTTTGGGTAGGGTTTGAACGCGGTTAGTGTGCATGAACGAGTGTTTGCACCTTCATGGGTAAAAGAAAGAAAGGGCATTGTCGCTCGACATCAATCAATAGGTTAGCCCTATTAAGTTTTCAAACACAAACAAGTCTTTGGCAATGTATGCTTTTATGTCTTTGCGGGTTCCGTCCACACAAACATAGAAAACCGTAAATCACCAAGTGAGGTTTTGTGTTACGACCAGTGGAACGTAGGTGGTTCAGAGGGACGTGGTTCGGGGCGAGAACGATTCAAAACTTTGGGAAAATGGATGATTTGTACGTACTACGATGACAAGCTAAGGATGGGAATGAGGCATTATTGGTGGAGTTGAGAAGCTCCGCCAAAAAGCAAGGGCATCGAGAACATCGCAAAGCTTCTTCTTAAGAGTTGAGCGTCGTCAAGAAGCTGATCAAACAACATTGAAGCATCAATATGGTTCACGTCACTTTTTTCGACCTTCTAGGCAGGCGTCAAAGTTGTCGAAAACTTTTGAAACAGAACACTAGAGGTCAAGGCCGGTGGCCAAAATGCCCTTGGCCGAACGGCGTAAGAATCTTGGAGTTGCCGCACGGTGGGCCATGAATGTAAAAGAAGAAATACACACTCGCGTTTTAGGGAACTCGTGTACGTCAGGGACATCACACTCCCCCCCCCCTTTTAGCGGTGACGCCCTGGTACGCTAGCTGACGTACGCTGGTGACAACAAAAGTAGCTGTCGATCAGGTGATCAGCGTCACATAGGTCGTCGTATGGCTCCCAGCTATTGTGTGCGGCGTCTTAGCCGTGCAACTTGACCAGATAATCGGCTGTTTTTCCTCGGCGTCGATGTCCAATGATATCTTCGATCACGAACTCCGTATCCTCGTCCACTTGTACCAAAGGTGGGGTTGTGATGTCTCGACCAAGGAAGTGCTTCCTCACGTCCCTGTAATGCTTGAGCTTGCATATGTAGAAGACAGGATGAATCGCTATGATGTCGGGTAGGCAAAGTCAGACGACGAATGGAGCTTGCATGCCCTCAATCTCAAATGGTCCCAACCAGCGGGGTTTGAGCTTTGCAAAGTCCTGTCCTCGGAGTTTGATGTTTGCAGAGCCGAGGAGGACGCGATCGCCAACACTAAACACATCATTGTTTTGATGTCGTTTGGCTGCCCGTTCCATAGCAACTTGTGTCGTTGTGAGGGTCTATCGTGTTTGCTCCCAGATGCTTGTGAAGTCGGACCGGTGAATGCCAACACGGGGATGTTACTTTGACTTTGTAAACCGGCGGGTGTGGCATGGAATTCGCTGCACATTACCTCGAAAGGTACTTTATCGACTGCGATGGAGGTTGTGGAGCTACATGCGAGTTCAGCGGTCGACAGTTATTCTGCCCAATTACTACCGTGTGGTTCGCATGAGGTTTAGAGAACTTATTCGAGCGTCTGATTGGTTTGCTCTGTTTGTCAATCGATCCGAGGATAGAATGCCGTTCATAGCTAGATGTGAGTGTTGTAGCATGTCATCAGTTTGCCCCAAAAAGAGTTGGTGAAGTGGCCGTCATTGTCAATGATGATGGTGCGTGGCACCCTGTGCAATTGTACAATCTTGTTTAGAAAATGTTACACTGTTCCTTTTCTAATGGGGATTGCTATTGTTGGGATGAAGTGCAACATTTAAGGAAATCTTTCCGCCACGACGCGGAAGGCGTCATACCCCACGGGAATGGCAGGTAGTCCCGTCATAAAGTCCATGCCCATGTTCGCCCACGGTTTCGTCAGAATGGGAAGGGGGATGAAGTCAACCAGGAGGTCGTGTGCAACGGGATTGTTGTCTCTGAAATGTGTCACACAATTTTCAAAACGTCGCCACGTCCGTCTATCTCTCATTCTGCCAACAGTTCTTTGCTAACCTGTTGAGCATTGTGTCTTCCCCAAAGAGTCCACATAGAGCGCTGTCGTGGCAGTCCTCCAATAACATGCACCATAATTCCTCGTTTGGAGGAACGTCAACGTAGTCAATGGAACGACATCGCCAGTAGGAATTGTCAAACAAAAAAACTGCTTTGTCGTACCTATGAAACTCATCGTAACCATTCACAAGCCATCTCGTGAGATGCGGGTCTTGTTTGACGAGGAACGCGCTAATCTCAGCCATTGAATCTGGTCGGTGACGTAGAGCATCTGCCGGATTTACTTTTCCAGGCCGGTACTCAATGTCGTAGTCGAAGTTGGAGTCCAGGAACTCCATCCATCGATTTTGTTGATGGCTTGGATTTGGTAGGGTCTTGAGATGTTTCAGGGCGTGATGGTCGATGCAGACGATGCATCGCCAACATTCCAATAGCACCGCGGTGTCTTGAACGCGTGCACGATTGCAAGCATTTCTTTTGTGTGGACCACATAGTTCAGCTCCAATCCTCATAACTCTCTAAACATGCATGCGACCGGAGGAGAATGGCTCTGATGGCTTGATTAGACACATCGGTGGCCATGATGTAGTCCAATGTCGATTGTGCCAATCACAAGGTTGGTGCCGAGGTCAGAGATTTTCTCGAATACTGAATTGCTTCTTTGTAGCATTGCAGTGCCACGTCGACCGGTCGAAGGAGCCACGTGGCTGGAGCGGGGTCATCTGGGACAATGGGCAGCGAGACGTGATGGCTTGAGGGTCGGAGACCCTCAAGCACCGCGGTTTTGGCCTAGTTGGCCAAGGATTCTGTCGAATCTGTTACATTGGTATTAGAGCTCGAAGGCTCGAATCCCATGTTAGGATTACCGGAGATGTCAAGGCGGCTCTCACTCCTAGCGAGGGGAGTGTAGCGTAGCAGTGCCATGCCGATTGGTCGAAGGAGCCGCGTGGCTCGAGCGGGGTCACTTGGGACTTTGGGCTGTGAGACGAGATGGCGTGAGGGTCGGAGACCCTCAAGCACTACGGTTTTGGCCTAGTTGGCCAAGGATTCCTTTAAATCCGTTACATTCTTGTTCCTTGTCTTCCTAATACCACTTTGTGTTTTTTTGGATGAGATCAGAGAGAGGCACTCGTATCTGGGCATAGTCCTTTACGAATTTGGGAAAGTAGTTACAGAAACCCAAATATACCTGGACGTCCCAAACATTTATGGGCGTCGGCCAAACAACGACCGCCTCCACCTTTTTTGGGTCCATGGTGATCAGTCTGCCGCCGATGATGTGGCCCATTCCCTCGATCAAACAGCAACTAAAGTTGAACTTCGAGGGTATTCCGAATGATTTCTCTTTTTGTAAAAGTTCAAAAACTCTTTAGAGATGTTCATTGTGCTCCCTCGGGGTACAGTTGTACACAAGGATGTCAACAAGATACACGACGAGAACATTGTCAAGGTACACGCAAAAGATGTTTTTAATTGTTACAAATGTTGTAGGGGCATTCGTAAGTCCAAACTGCATGAGAGTGAAATCAAAGTGCCAGTTTTATGTGGAAAATGTTGTCTTCTGCACGTCTTTATCAGATTTGTGGATTTGGTGATAAAAGCTATGTAGGTCGATTTTGCTAAAAATTTGGGACCCACGGAGTTGGTAGAAAACTTCATGTGCTCGTACGAGGGAATAACGGTCCTCGATGGTGATGTTTTTCAATGCTCAATAGTCCACGCACATCAACATGTCTCATTTGTTCTTTTATCATGAAAACTACTAGTTTTGCATAGGGTGACGTGGAGGATCGAATGAACTCCTGCTCGAGCATCTCATTCAGCTGTTTCTTCAGCTTGGTCCGCTAATGATCGCTTATCTGATAGGTCCCCTTCACCGTTGGTCTGCTACCTGCCTTTAGTTTTGTCTAAGAGTCAATGGTGCATTGCGTTGCGGGGGTAACTCTCGAGGTAGTATCTCAGGGAAAAAACCTTCAAACTCCTTGATGAGCTCCGCAAACTCTAATGGTACTGTTGTGAACTTCTCAGTTGTCTAGGTTGTCGATCTCTCTTCGACAGCAGTGTTTCTTTCCAGCTCCCTTGCATCCACATGGACCAACCATGCTTGGTCTCCGCACGTTTGGTATCGCTTGGCCACATCCAAAGATATGGGGGGGCATTTTTGGCTATCGCAACTTCCTCTACTATATCCACCTCTGTTGCTTTCGGTAACAGCCACTACTTCATGGGTCGCTCGACCAGAGGCATGTGTTGCTTTTTGCCATTAACACTGACACAAACCGCTGTGCTGCTCCAGTCAACCTGTGGACTATGCCAATACATGAAATCTCGCCCAAGGATAATTTTGTGGCCGCTCATTGGGCAAATCCTCCTGACCGTTACATCGTGCAGATCTCTTGTTTACAGGAGTGGTTCGTGAAGTGAAAGGATGTGCAATCGTCTGTCGATGATTTTTTCTTTTACATACGCTTGGTTTGATAAAGTTAAACCCAGCTTACAAACCATGCCATTGCTGAAAAAATAGCGAGAAGCTCCAATGTCAAGTAGTGCCAATAACATTTTGTGCCTTTTGCAACCCCTTGGCCGTAATCATAGTTGTATCACAATTTGGTCGTCCTCGTACCCCTCGTCAAACTTTGCCATCACAAGAATCCTTGTCTACGGCGATGTCAGCCGCTAAGATGGGTCATCGGTCATCGCAGATTTCTTCGATCGGACAAGATCTTTGTTGTCTACTCCTCCCCTCTACCATTTTCCGGCTCCTCAATCTTTTTTTTGTAACCTTTCCCCCTTTTAGACTTGCCGTTGTCGCTTTTGGCGGTTGCGCAAAACATGACCAGGCTTTTCGCGAGTCCAACACAGTCGTTCATCATGCTGATTGACACCGTCAATGTCCATCGAAGACGATGTTTACATCAACTGCAACTTCCCTACTCCAGGATAAGGATGGTGGCCTTGGGGTCACCAACCATTGGATTCATGTATCCGAGCATTGTAGACAAACTGTCGATGCAGCCCGTTCCTGCAATCATTCATAGAAGGTCATAGAGGATGCCAAAAAAAGCAATTGCTCACAAAACATGTCGTTTGAGGAGGTTGTTGTAGTAGAAATACAATATCTTGAGTACGAGGTCATTGTCAGTGATGATTTCGAGGAAACACCAAGTGTACTCTTCCATGCTGGACTGCTAACATAGATGTTGGAGTCTGCACCATGGATTTGACTTCTCCTTCAGCCGCCCAAAGCAAGCGAGTGTATCACGCCCAAAGTCACTCCAAATCTTTGTTAGCATGAGAGATTCATGCCACGTCGGATTGATCTACTTGAGAGGTAGTGCACATGTAGACGACGATGTGAGAGCGGATGGAGAGCCGTTGATCCAGCTCCACCGGTGTCCTACTGTCATTGGATAGCCTTTAAATGTGACTACTAAATCAAATCCGTGCTATGCAAAAGTGAGGCTGCGAGGTCAATTTGTTTTTTTTTTTTTGGTTCATCCCTGCAGTGGTGAAGTATACCTCTAAAGTCAACCACATTGTGACCTTCGGTCCTTTCTACTTTGTGAGATTGAACGGCTCAGAGAGTGATGCTCGAATCTAGGGTTCACTTGAGAGTTGTGAATTTCTTTTGGTGAGTACTGCGTTGTGCGCATGAGAAACTCAAAGCTCCTCCATCGCCGCATTGATCTATTGGAGTAGATGGTTGTCAGAGCTCTCGGGTCGCAAAAACTTATGGTACAAGTCTTCGTCGATTCATGCTTGTCCGCCGGTGCCTTCCATCGTGCCAATTGTCTTCCCAACGAGTTACGGCATAGGCGAACGGTTTGCCGAGCTCAATGGGTCCATCACCGGATTGGCCGTTGATTTCAACGGTGCTACACCATTTACTACAAAAGTTGCTGTTATCGCCTTGTTCACGTAGAGAGTGTCGTTCACGTGTTGACGATCTGCCATCGTCGGAGTACTCACCCGAGACCCCTGCTCATTGCTGGCTACGCTTGCTCCATTCACCATTGTTGTCGTGAAGCCTAGCATCTTTTGAGTGGTGGAGATGCTCTGAGGACTCGTACGAGGTTGTTGCCAAGTAGTTTATACATTGGTTGTCCCTCCAGCAATGCCGCACTCTGATACCGAGTGTCACGCCAAGGGGAACGAAGGTGGTTCAAAGGGATAAGGCACGGGACAAAAGATGATTAAGAAGTTTAGGACAAATGGATAACTTGTTCTAAGCAATAAGTGTACATTGATTAGTTTCAAGTACGTTGAGCACATATGTACAATGCTAAGAATGAGAGTAAGGCATAAGTCAAGTTATCAACGTTTGAGCAGAGTGAAACGTGTGAGGTTGCGTCATGAGTGGTGGATTCGAGAAGCTCCACCGACAAGTCAGGAGGCTTCATGAACATCGGGATTCTTCTTTGTGAAATTCAAGCATCCTCGAGAAGTCAAACAAACGATGTCAAGACATTGATATGGTCTACAACACTCCTATTGATCTTTCTCGAAAGGGTTCGAAGTTGTAAGAAAATTATAGAACATGACACTGGAGGTCGAGGCAGTTGGCCAAAATTTCCTCGGCCAAATGCCATAAAAATCCTGAAGTCGCCGTGCGGTGGGCCATGACTGTAAGAATATAAATGCCAACTAGCGAGTTTTAGGGACTCGTGGAAGTCAGTGATGTAACAGTTTGTGTGTCCAAAAACATCGGGCTTATTCCTTGATTGCAATTATCGTGAGACCGTAGTAGATATAGATATAGATATAGACCGTAATAGATATATCCATGCGAGCATGAACACAAGCCTGATACATCTTGAACTTAAACATTCAAGAAGCTTTGTCCAGTAAGTTAAAGAACAGCCATATCCATCCCGATGGCCATGCCCGATTGGAGACGCAAGTCACCAATCAAGCGAAAGGAGGGGGTGATATGTCATCCCTGTCGTCGCGAGAATCGCGATCCGGTGATTAGCCTCTTTGATCTGACTCAAAAACCCGACGAAGGAGAGAAGGATATGTTGTCCATGTCTATGAAAAGAAAAAGGAGAGCAGTGCAGTGAATTGGTCCTTCTCGGTCAACAATGTGCTGTGTTCTCAAAAATAGGGATCCCTTTCAGACGTTGAAAGTTGGCATAGAAACATAAATCAAGTTATTACTTTGAAATGAAAAAAACTGGCGAGCCTTGGAACACACTAGTATGCAGTGAAAACTCACGCTACTGAACTTTGCCTTCTAACGCATCCTAAAACTCCTGGTGAAGATGCTACTGGCAGAATTCCGTAGGGTTCATATTGTTTTAGCCGCCTTACCGTAGTGAATATTAAATTTGATTTCTCATTATTCACTGTTTTCTATGGTTGAATTCCAAAAAAAAAAACAGGTTGGATTATTTTTGCAATTGGTTTCAATTCGTCGAAACCCTCTCCTTGCTTGTTAAAATCAGTGACGAACAGTGGTCATGTCCTCCGTGTAACCGATTTTTGAATTCTTAATCTCAAAAACTTGCATGCGGAACAACGGATGGGGTTGTGTTGCGTCCACACGACCCCCCCTGACTCGTTCTGACTGCCACGTGCAGTGTATGGTGCTCGGCTGTCAGATTCGCGAGGGCATCTGTCGCGATGTTTGGAAAAAAATACTTTGTCGAGCGTGAACACGATTCCCTTCTCAAACTGACCATGTCTCCTAGCAACCACAAAACGAAACAAAAAGGACTAGTATGTGAACAGGAACCAACATTTGCTTTTTAGATTTGAAGGAAAACATTAATACTTCTGGTGATTTGAACGAATTCGGTGAAACAACAAATTTGTTCAAATCTGACCAACTTTGAAAAACAATTAGTATCAAATTCATCAATCAGTATGGCATCTGGATCCTGAACTGCATCTCCCAATCGATGTGTACTGAAATGTTCACAAAAACTCTCATGCTGATGTCAGCAGTTGTCGTCTTGTCACTTGTGACAATTGGCCCGACTGTCGCAGCGTTTGATTGAATCGCATGTGCGTAGACTTCATGTCCATTCACTTACGGTACTTGGAAAAGCGGCTGGCCAGTGCATGATATAGGGAATTCTATCTGCTGTCAAAACGTAGAACACTGAGACCGTCGGAAAAGATAAATGTTGAATTGTCCACGTGGAACCTGATTATGAACATATGAATATGCACGACTTCTTCTATAAGGAAGATGTGTGATGCCATTTTCACAATATCTGAGCCAATATGTTATGACCAACACCTATTACACTGGCCCAGAACCGATGGAATGATCTTTACTTTGATTTTTGAGTTTCAGACCATGCCATTCCACTCAGATGGTCACCATATGCCTTGTTTTCCAGAGTGGTTAATCTGACATGAATTTTGATGAAATGTTCACGACCATGTGTTTCACAACTTACCAGGTACACCGATAGTCATTTTCTTGGGATGATTCTACTCAAAAGCAATGGTCTCTTATCAGTGCAATCTAGCTGCACACTGTGATTCATATCATTTGAAAAGAACGCATTTTGCAGACTTGTGCACATTCTAGTTATGTGTGACTGAGGTCAAATGTCTATGAGGGAGGGTTGAACTAGACTTGGTATTGTCATTGTGTAAAACAACCCAAACATGTGCTTCAAACCATTTCTTCAGTTCTATAGTGAAGCCAAAATCTTTCTACACGGAAAGAAAGACCAGATTTGACAAAATGGATGAATCCAAACAAACCCTAAGTTGTCACAATCACATCATTACTGATGTAACATCCATTATTAAATGTTTTTCTCCTGGGTATTTGGAAGAACATCAACGTATGCCTCATCCATGGATCTGGGATTTGGAGTATGGTCAGGGGTTGCAGGCAACAAAGGCATGCTAGCAAGCATTTGTGACATGATAAACTATAGCGATGGTCCATTGAAAGTGTTGATGTAGAGGCACATTACATGGAAACATTTGAAATCTCGACATCCCCATCACAAGAATTCCATCGTACTTTTCACAAGCATATGATTATTCATTGATTTGAAAAAACATGCCATGAATGAACACGATAATCAAGTACGGTTGGCAGGAGGGATTTGATTATGTTACACACCATGAAGTAAGCTTTGCAACATTTATATCTACAAAAATGAGATACAAATTCATTGTAATTGTCTGCGTGTATGACTTAAATTACTATTGATGTCATCAAACTCACATTATAGATGATGTAACGGATTTGACGGAATCCTTGGCCGACTAGGCCAAAACCGCGGTGCTCAAGGGTCGGAGACCCTCAAGCCATCCCGTCCAACCGCCCACAGTCTCAGGTGACCCCGCTCAAGCCACGTGGCTCCTTCGAATGGTCGACATGGGACTTCCACGCTACACCCCCCCCCTCCCCAGTAGGAGTGAGAGCCACCTGGGCATTTCCGGTAATCCCGACGTGGGATTAGAGCTCTGATACCAATGTGACGGATTCGACAAAATTCTTGGCCAACTAGGCCAGAACCGCTGTGCTTGAGGGTCTCCAACCCTCAAACCATCCCGCCCAATCGCCCATAGTCCCAGGTGACCCGGCTCGAACCATATGGCCCCTTCGACTGGTCAGCGTGGCACTGCTACTATACAAATGCTATTAAGACTTTGATAAGCGGTTCTTTTTCTCTCCACCTTAAACGCTTTGGGAGTTTTACAATCTCATGGATATCACCCCTTGAATCATGTAGTTCATAAGGTAATGCATTCCCTCTACCTTCTAGTTGGTAATGTATGAACCGTGTGTGGTTTGACTCAGTGGATTATTCCTGGTCTTCCTACAAGACTTGATGGTTTTGCCAAAACACATGGATATTACAGAAAACACTTATTGTAAGTCTTTGCAGTCCTTTGAGAAGAACAGTTCTATGCAAAAGGCAATGATTATGATTCTTTACAAGACAAGATTTAATCTCTTGGACACGTAGTTGCCAAGGATGGTATCCACATTCACCAATGAAAAGTTTCAGCAATAGTGGATTGGCCTCACTTAGAAGATGTGGGAAATATTTGTCCTTTTCTTCATGTTTTGAACAGTTTTCATTGGGTCATGCAAGGGTATTTCACTCTTACATTACCAAACATGCACAAAAAGAAGCAAAGTGGGAGTAAGAAGCTAACTATGAGGAAAATTTTCTCAATGTCAATTAAATCCATTTTTTTGTTCTTTTGGATCCATAACAACATTAGGATGTTCGATGTTATGTATCAGTAGTAAGATTCGGAGAGGTCGTCATGCCAAAAAGAAATTTGCTCACGTATGGGAGCCAGAGTCTCATCATCGTGGAGATGCGATCCAAAATGGTAACAAAAAAATCCTTGTGGTCTATACTTTGAAAAAATGGCATTATTACCTCCAGGGTGCATAAGGAGGTGTATTTTTCTTCATGGAATTAAAGGCACTTGGCATTCATTGAAGCACAACCGAACCTTTCAAGACAATAGAAGCATTGGAGCAAGTACTCTGCTTTTTTTTAATTGGGACCATGCTCAATCCACTATACGAAAAGGCTATGGAGATAGAAACCATCACGAAGTTCACTGGTTGTTTTATGTCCATGGTGACAGTCGTAACTCAAGCCCCTTAACCCCCTGTAAACTTCAACTATTACCTGAAGAGATGGTCCACTATGGCTTTGTAAAAGGGATCCGAACAGGTCATTTTACGGATTTTTTGGTCTAAATAATCTCAGAATCTACACGAGCATGGATTGATGGAAGCCACAGGCATTTGGCGGCACACTGAACACGTCATTACGCCAAACATTGGCATATCTTCAAACCACTTTTGGTTGTCAGGATGAAAATCTTCTGTGCAAATTACATGACATGCAATCCATGTCTCTATAATAGCACTAGTAAAAACAAACGGGTTGGACTCCACTAACTTCTCCCTGTACTAGGAACTCCATTGAAATGTGTAAACATTATCTTCATCGCTAGTCATCTAGACACATCCGGAGGCCATGAAATACTCATGGTTGGTGTGGATCTTCCAACAAAGATGACACTCTTTGGTCGGGCTAGTGGAAGAGCGCATGAAAGGTTGGCATTATACGTTTCTCAACTAAGGGCGCTTGGGTACAGATGCAATAATGGTACCCACTTTTCACGCAGTCTCTATGAGGGTTGAAAAGGGTGATATGGCAACAGGGTCCCATATCTACTCTCCTTGATCCCATGAGCTAAAACACATGACCCAAATGGAGGAGACAAGAAACTACGAGTGGAAGTCATGTTGGTGCATGAAAACAAGGGTGGGCAGAATGGCAACAGACTATTGAGAAGCGGTGGGGGCAAAGGATGGAGACAAGAATAAGGTAAACTCAACACCAAGCAAGGTGGAAAACAACACAAAGAGTAGGTAGTTGAGAGAGGGATTTAGGACGGCGACCTCATCAAAGAGTTTTGTTTAATCATGTGCTTGTTCCAGACAGGTTTCCTCTGAAGTATGCTAGGCCTCATGAGCTAGAAATTGTTTACAATTCAGCTCTTTGATGACATGTTAGCTTTCTCCAGGCGTGGTGGGGAAACATCAATCTTTCAGAAATTGTCCAGAGTTTGTGTTGTCCTAATGGTTCTGGGAAGTCAACTGAGTGGTGCCTATGCTCCTGTTGCACAGTAGCAGCAGGAGTACCATACAACTGTTGGAGTACTGGATAGCATATAGAGCAATGATTGCTGCATTGCGGCTGCGGTAATAGTACAAGAAATAGTGGACCCAATACTAGTGGCAACAACAAATTACACTGATGATAGCACTATAACACAAAAGTAATGACAACAACAACATCACGCGGTGGTAGCAGCAGCTCCATGGTGGTAAATTCCACGCGATCATAGTAGCAGAAACACCTGGATAACCAACCACATAAAATGTTTGGAAGCTTTTCAAGCTTCTGTGGAGCTCCGGGGGGCTGCCAGCCACCAACCACCAGTAGCAAAAAAAGAGGGTATAATAGCATGTCTTCAAAAGGAATACTTGCAAAAGAGCAAGGTACTTTTGAAAGAAAAAAAAACAACGCAAGGTCAATCTCTCTCGTTCTCTCAAATCATCAATCAAAGTGGTCGGTGAAAGTTTCACGGTTCCTCCATAACAGCACATAAAGTACTAGTGGCAACGTCAACTGTCCGCTACCATTGTTGGACTAGGTACCAATGGCGTGATGCAATCCACCTCTACTAATGCAATGCCTCCAGTTGACCCATTGCCTCTCTTGAATAGCATGTTGAAGACTTCCACACACTCCTTGCCACATTGAATTCTATACAGATTGCCACACACATTCAGCTGCCTCTCCCTGGTCAGCCTGGCCCTGCGGTCTTTGCTGCAGCACAAACAATAGCCTAACCGTAGTAGCAGCCATAGCAGTGTCTCCAGTGTCTGCCAATACTCAACACAGGCCAAAGGATTTTGAGACACCACCACCCAATCTTGAGGTGAGACACTTTGTGTCTTGGCAGCTTTCATGTGCCCGTGGGCAAGAGGTGATGGTTGCATTCCCAACAACACCTTGAATTATGACTCCTCCATTCCCAAACGATTGTTTGATGCAGGTCGTGGAATTAGAGCCCTTGTCTTTGCCGTGCCAGAGACCGATCGCATAGACCTCGTGCCATTCATAGGTGATCCCACTATTGGCACTGACCTTGATCCTCCTTAGGCATAGAGCACCCTCACCCATCCTTACCGTGCCTCTGGCCAGGCTGCCATCAGTTCGACAACCTCAAGATGAGCAAATCCCAGCCTGCCACCACCTATTGGTGTCTCGCAGAGGATCTCTTGTAACAGCTTGGCAAGGCTCTTCCTACGCCGGTTACCATATTGTTCACCATCAAGAACGGGGCCACCTCTGACTACACATAGATCCTTTTGAATTTGACCCCTTAGGGGTCATGGTGTCCCAGGGTACACTCATATCCTGATTCTACGCCCGGTTTCTGAAATGGGAGGAGGCAATCCACAGTACCTGCTTAGAGCATGGAGACACGTCAGTGTTAGCAGCAGCCAGCTGTGCATTGTCAACGCCTCCAATATCTACAATCCCAGGTACTACTGTAACAACGCAAGGAAGAGGGTGTGACAGAAGGGGCGTAAGCAAAGAGGAAGAGGAAGGGTTAGCAGTCTTCCAACAGTGGTTCCTCTAGTGGCAGCTCCCTCACCTGCCACAACTACGACCAGCCAGGGCACAGCTGGTACACATGTCCCCTGCTCAGTCATGAGTCTCATGTTGTTACTACCATGCGGCGTAACCGTGAGTGGCACCTAACAACTGCAGCAACTACAAGTACTTCCACTTACTGCTTCATCCTCAACCTCCTCTACCGGCACAACAGCGGTTGCAACTGGATTGCATTCCCAAGCCAATCATCTGACTCTTTTTTCGGCAGGGTCTATTGCTGCATGGATGTCTTATTTGATGTGGTCTCCTCCATTATCACAGTCTAGCTACCCTTTGGTGCCTCCCTCTGGCATGGCAAGAGGTATAGTTAATCATGGGATTTTTATACGGTTGGTCACCTGTGTATTAGGCAAGCACATTATAGCACCTTCTAGGAAACTCTTCTGTTGTTGTCCTTACTTGTCCACTTTCATATCAGTGTACATACGAAATATTTTAAAGCATTTTTAAAAAAATACGTAGTTCAAAATGACTCTAGAAATGGTTAGNTACTTCCACTTACTGCTTCATCCTCAACCTCCTCTACCGGCACAACAGCGGTTGCAACTGGATTGCATTCCCAAGCCAATTATCTGACTCTTTTTTCGCCAGGGTCTATTGCTGCATGGATGTCTTATTTGATGTGGTCTCCTCCATTATCACAGTCTAGCTACCCTTTGGTGCCTCCCTCTGGCATGGCAAGAGGTATAGTTAATCATGGGATTTTTATACGGTTGGTCACCTGTGTATTAGGCAAGCACATTATAGCACCTTCTAGGAAACTCTTCTGTTGTTGTCCTTACTTGTCCACTTTCATATCAGTGTACATACAACATATTTTAAAGCATTTTTCAAAAAATCCGTAGTTCAAAATGACTCTAAAAATGGTTAGAAACTTTCTCTCATTGACATACTTATGTATTGCATTGTTTCATTTTGTATTAATGTAGACTAGTGAAGATATGTGTCCTTGTTTGTGTCTTGTGGGTCTTCATGAAAATTTAGTATCCGAGCTACTTTTCTATTTGCCTGTGTCGGCCGATAGTCTACCTCGCTCCTCCCCCCCCCCCCCCCCCCCCCCCCCCCCCCCCCCCAAAGTGCAGAGTGTGTATCAGGCGAGTGTAGCGGGGAGTGTGTTGTGTAGACAATGAGAAATTGACATTTGTGTAAGTCAGTGTTCCAGATACATTTGTGCATTTCTTTTGTACCCTCTCAGCTACACTCCCAACTACACTCACCCAATGCATTGATAAAAACCGGGGGAGGGAGTCTGCGGGAGCAGTCGATATAAAGACCCCCTCCCCCTCCTCCCAAACTGGACAGTGTATTGGGCAGCGTAGCTGATGGACCTGTCCGGATATACTCTAGTGTATTCTAACACTAACAGCATGTAGTGTGTCCTCACCCTCCCTCCTCCAAGTGCAGAGTGTGTATTGGGCGAGTGTCGCGGGGAGTTTATTGTGTAAACACTTGTGTATTCTGGCAAATACACTCACCCAATACATTGACAAACATTGGGGG
>SZWC01002206.1:205270-218784 GCA_023375785.1 Penium margaritaceum
CCCTCTCTCTCTCTTCATTAAGACTGGTAAGATTCTTGTTAACTTTCTAGGACAGAAAGTGGAATTGGGGTCTTGATTGGAAGCTTCCAACATCTTATGTCTCACGGAAGGAAGGTTCCAGTAAATGACTATATCCGTGTTGGAAGGTACTTGGTACTTGCACTTATATATGTACCGTGCATGTACATTGATTGTAGAGTGTATGGATCTGGGGGGATCGGTTGTAAATGGTATTTTGACAATCCACATACATTATTGTATTCGTTTTGTATCTCCTTAGCTACTCTACCCAATACACTCATCCAATACACTGTTGATGGTTGGGAGTGGGTGCAGGGAGAAATGAAAACTGAGCCCCCCCCCCTCCTCCCAACCTCAACATTGTATTGGCACAGTTTATTGGACAGTGTAGCTAGCAGAGGCATTAAAAGACACACAACAGTATTCTAACAAAAAATGCATCGAGTTATCTAATATGTGAAATCGGGTTTGTCGATGGATGGTGAGTATGATATCCCCAACGCTAAAGATTCTCAGAAATCCACCAAAATTGTTCAACAATATTGATTGGTAAAACATAGGTACTAGCCATCGGCGAAAAAAACTGAGTACAAACTGAAGTTTAGGCATAAAAAATAGAGTATACAAATGAAAAACCACCTTTGCGTGTAAAAATGTGTGTAGCCAAAATCTGACAGAAACTGGGTCCTCGTTTGAGCAACAGTCAAGCTGTCGCATGAGCAACTGCTGGACGGTTTCTCAGAAAACATTCTAGCTGTTGTAGGGGAAACTGCTTAAAATTCTTTCAAGAAACAACCAAGGAATCGCTTTCTTGAGATGATTTCATAAGAAGCACTTATCTCAACCAACGGCATGGCTGATATCCTTTGTAGTGGTCAGGTACTGTTCAAGACATATGTATGTCCAGTAAGAAAACACGAATGTAACATTTCCTATGTTCCTAAAGAGAATTTTTGATTCTTCATATCATCATTTGAGTGACGAGTAAGGCAATTCTGTCTAACATTAGTTGTTGTTATTCATCTGACTATGTAATTTCTAAGAGCCTTCTTGTCCTTGGGCTGATTAACCATGCATGGTGACGTTGTAGTACTTCCCGACTCCACGGCCTTCTCCTTGCAAGCGCCAGGTGGAGAAGTTCATCATGCATTGCCACAGCACCCCCCCTCGTTAGCCCCAGGGAAGTACAGGTTTTCTAGCCTGTAGGTCATAGACAACTACCGGACTGAGACTTCTCTCCGGAATGATCCCCTTGTGGATGCTCGTTGTGCTCCGACTTCTGTCTTGAATGATATTTCCTAGCTTGATGATTGGTAGGTATGCTTTGGATCTCACTCTCTTGCTCAACATCTATTTCTGCATCATTTCAGGTCGCTCAGTGCAATTTTGCTGTGTCAGTCTATAAACCTTATGACACCTGGATCATCCACTCCGGTGCTACACATCACATGACGTCCAGGCGTTCAGTATGCTTTGCCCAATTGGCGTTGTCGAAAGTGTCCAGATTAGGTCCAGCGAGGTGCTTCCTCTTCGTGGTGTTGGCGCGGTATGTTTTTGGGGTATGCCTGTCAACGTTTAAGTCACAAATGCGTTGCAATTTCCTGGATTTGAGCTAAGCCTTCAATCTGTCACTGCTCCTGATTGCATGAGTAGGGATGTTTTGCACTCTAATGGAGTTGGCACATTCACTATTTGTATGTCTGGTCCTGTGATTCTACATGCAGGGTCTCATGATAACTTGTGGTACGTCACTTGTCCATCCTACGCGTCCTCAACCCTGTCTTTCATCAGGCGCACGTCTTTGTTCCCACAGCATACTCACCTCCTATATCGTCGCCTATCCCGAGTACATAGTTCAGAGCATGCTCTGCCCATAGCCTGCACTAGGTCTTGGCCCAGCTACCATTTTGTAGCCTTGCAAACCTGAATACATCTACGACGCTCATGGAAATATGCAGAGGTCATCTTATCTTATCTCCTCTTCCAAAGCCTCCCTCCCGCTTTGAGCTGGTCAATTCTCGCCTCATGGGTCACTATCTGTCAAATTTTGTTGTCCAGTATGGTCGTTAGGTTCTCACCCTCACAGACAACTTCTCTCAATTTTGGTGGGTATTTTGCCTCTGGAAGAAAAGGGACGCATCTTCTCTGATTCGATATTGGCTCCTTGCCGCAAAGCAAGAGTGTGCTTGTCTCTTTTGCCACTTCTATTCTTACCAGAGTGGTGAGTTTGTGGAGGAGGGAGATGCCTTCCTCATCAGCGGGACGTCACACATGAAACTATTACGCCCTACAATTTGGAGCAGAACAGTGCCTCTGAGCATTGGAAGCGCACCAAGGTTGACACGGTCTGCAGTATGCGCATTGATTCTGGTCTATCCAAGAGCTTCTTTGTAAGGCCATGTCATACATGACTTGGGTCTGGAATAGAGTCCTCCATGGTCCCTTATCCCATCCTTTCACTCCCTACTAGCATTGGTATGGGCAACGCATAGATATTTTTCCTACTCGCGTCTGGTGTTGTGTCCCTAGCCATTGGCACCTTGAGGACCATCGGGACAACAAACTGGCTCTCGTGGTTGTCTTTGCATCTTTCTTGGAGTGTCCCTTCAATCCAAGGCGTGGCAGTTCAGGGACCCTGTCCGGTACTGGATCACGAGCCATGTGACGCTCTGTTCTTTGAGGAGCTTTCTCTATGCAAGCTCCCTTTTTTCAATGCCAAAATCCTTCTAAGTCTCTCACCACCATCACATAACGGAGATTCTACACAGGTACATGACGTTGATCTTATCCGTCAGTTTCCTAAGACCCTTGTTCCAATGTATTGCATACACCTCC
Source organism: Penium margaritaceum (assembly GCA_023375785.1). Taxonomy (NCBI): domain Eukaryota; kingdom Viridiplantae; phylum Streptophyta; class Zygnematophyceae; order Desmidiales; family Peniaceae; genus Penium; species Penium margaritaceum. The sequence continues at coordinate 208,127 of SZWC01002206.1, forward strand.
ACACACACTCATTATCCTTGCTGTACTAGAGCCCCCATTTGAGTTTGTTCATCCGGTTGCTGACCACAAACCATAGTCTACCTCTTTGGGTGCTAACTCTACCGACCAAGCGATTGAGTCTACTTATTTGGCCACTGATTCTGCCACCCAGTCGACTAAGTCTGCAGTCGTGTTGCTGACACAGTCAACGAGTCAAGCACTTCTCCGGCTCTTGAATCTGTCAAATTCGTGAAGCAATGTTTCCATGTCTCCTTGAGTCTAGCATATCCATTTTTCCAGTGTCAGTCCAACATACTCACACATTCCTGGTGGTTGTGTTCATCTACACACCCCAGCACCTCCATTAGGCACACAACCTGCCATCACCTGGCTGCCCTCGGCCACTACCCTCCATCCCACGTCCCCTTTGACGAAGGCCTTGGGTCTGACCGCCCTTGCCATGGTCACATCACACCTTCATTCAAGATCTGCATTGAGTTATTCCTTGATTTCACAGGAACATAGATGCACTTTCTCCGTCTCATTGTCTCATGCTCCACTACTCTTCTGTTGACAGCCAGGCCATCTTTGAAGGCAGCCGACCCACAGAGCCTTTGTGAGGCCATGGCCGCGCCTGACGCTGCCCAATGGGACACTGCTTGCAAGGAGGAACTGGCTGCTACAGTGGAGTATATCGTTTACAAGCTGGTCGACTTGCCTCAAGGCTGCAAAGTCATTGAGGCCAAGTGGGTTATCCACCGCAAGTGGAAGCCAGAAGGCATGCTCAACAAGTACAAAGCCCGGCTAATAGCCAAGAGATTTGTACATGTACTAGGAGTGGACTTCGACCAGGTCCTTGCGCCGGTTGGCCATTTTTTCCACAAGCCGCTCCCTCTTTAGAAAGGTAGCACAGCATGGCTAGGAGCTCCATGGGATGGACGTGAGCAATACCTTCTTACATGGCACTATTGACGGTGAGGAGCCCAACGTGCTCCATCCCCCTGGATTTCATGATAGCACAGATCGTGTCTGGCGACCACGGAAGGCCTTCATGGCCTCAATTGGTTACCCAGATGCTAGAACACAGAGATCAGCTGCACCCTCTTGAAGGGTGGCCTGATGCACAATACCGTAGAACTGGCCAACTTCTTCACCCCAGTGGGCACCAACCTTGTTATCATACTCGTCTATGTGGATGATCTACTCATCACGTTGCCTCACCTTGTTGCAGTCAAGCGAGTGAAGGATCTGTTGCACTCCACATAGAAGATGGAAGATCTTGGGCCTGCACAAGTGTTTCTAGGCATGCAGATCGAGCACGACAGCACCTTTGTCACTCTATGTTTGCATCAAACAACCTTTAAAAAACGTTTGCCAAGTTCTATGTGAACCTTTTGCCCACTGTACCCTTTGCCTCCACACCCGTGACCCCAGATGGCCAGATCAAGCTGAAAGGTTATAATGCTCACACACTAGGTGTGAGTGAATACCTGACTCCCTTTCTTGATATCATTGGATCACTCATGTTCCTCGCCACCACCACACGGCCAGAAATTGCCTTTGTTGTGAACCTACTGGCTCAGTTCTCCTAGTCTCCACACTAGCTACACCTAAATGCAACGATTTGCAGTGGTGCCCTTGACGTACACAAGTCCCTAGACTCCATAAGTGGGTGTTTTTTTCATTACATTTGTGGCCTATTGTGTCAAAAACAGGACTTTTACGCCGATCGGCCGAGGGCATTTTGGCCATCTTCCCTGACCTCCGGTGTTCCATTCGAGAAGGCTCTAGATACTTCAACCACACTCGATATGGGTCAAAAGAACGCGACTTCTCCATGTCGCTGGACTTTTCTAAAACCGCGCCTTGATGTTCCCGAAGGACCCTGACTTCTTACTAGAGCTTCTGGAAGCAACCACTTACGAAGCAAACTTGCACGTATCGCTCGGCTGGAGCGCCGAGGACCCAAAAGATGCCTCATTCCAATTTTGTTCCCAATGTGCATGTTTTGGTATGATCCAGTTTTTAGGAAAAACAGATGATGACCGTTTTTAGAGCTGTCGGCCGTCTGGCAGGTGTTGTTGTTTTGTGCGTGCACTGCCTCACTGACTCCTATTGTGACCTCCCAGTTGGTGTACATGCTTGTGCAGATGACTGATTGGATGGATGCTTATGCGAATGGGGCACTTTTTGGTGGAGTGGATGTGTCACTGTGAAGCTGAGCATGTGGTTCTCCTCCTCGCGCTTCCGACACTACACCCTTACACGACAAGCTCAATCGGCAGCAAATCTTACCTGGCACGTCACCAGTAGTCGTAGATAACTCTCAGGAGCAGTGCAATGGGCACCTGATTTTGGGCAGTCGTACCTCCAAGTAGCTATTTTTCTTGTTGATTCTCACTGCATGACTGTGTTTGCAGTGTGGTCATTTTGGTCTCACCTAAGAAGTTCTGCCAGACAGGATAATGCTAGGAATATTTTGGTTAGCTGATTTTATGAGTAACAAGCCTAACAGAGCTGAGGTGAGGCTAGAACTGGGAGGGGTCTCAGTTGGTTGCTCATTCTTCATTCCTAATCAGCCATTGCTTCATTGTAGCTACTTTCTGGCACTAACTCCGATGCACACACTTTTGAGCAACAAACCAGAGCTCTCAGACTTAGACTCTAGTGGAGTAGACTAAGAGGGTAGACAAAGCAATGAGCGTGGGTTCCCGTACATTGCATCAACAACGCCACTGCCCCAACCTGCACACTAGGTAATTCCTTTTTGGTATCAAAGCCGTAGTACAGTACATGTAGCAGCAACAACAATGGCGTACAGGTTCCTGACTACGCGGGCGGACCTCCCATACACGCCAGTGCAGGCAAAATGCTGCCAGATTTATTCTGGCAGCAGTGACTTGCCTGATGGCAGCGTCAGAGTTTTTCCCACGACCACTGGGCCAGGGGAAATGCTGCCGGATTTTTTTCAACAGCTCTGACCCCCATGTTTGACGCAGGGAGGTGAGCGGCCAACACAGCAACATCAGGCAACATGCTGGCGATGAGGCACGTGGCGACGTCAACCAGAGGTGTGAGTGGCCCGCAGCAGTAGCAGCAGCAGCAGCAGCAGCAGCAGTAGCAGCAGCAGCAGCAGCAGCAGCATCAGTAGTGGCAGCAGCAGTAGCGGCAACAGTAGTAGAGATGCAGTAGCAGTAGTAGCAGCAGTTTCAGACACGGCTGCAACAGCAAGGAGCACCAGTAGTGGCAGCAGCAGACACTCAAGAGGGAGAGGAAGGAGGTAGGCACACCATTTGCAGCTACTGTCCCGTCCTTACACCTTCCTCAAAGCCACACGGACGAGGAGACACAGACTCAAATCGTGTCAGTAACCCACGTCCCCTACACCTGACTACACCAGAGTCAAACAAATGTCAAATGTTAAGCGCATAGGCTTGTTCAAAAGCTTAGGTCACAGGCTTTTCATAGCCACCATGCTCGGCTTGTTTGGTGGTCTGTAGCCTCCAGCATTAATCGTTCCGCGTCGCAGATCAAAAACATTTTAACATTTTGAGCTGAGCACAGAATTAGGTCATTTCAGCACTCTTTTTTCACCTTTTCAAGCTAAGACTTCCACCACTGCATTCTGCACAGTCAGGCGCACCTGTGGTCTAAAGTTTTCTTGATTTGCACAACCTTGAACTTTGAGTGCCAAAATTTTAAAACTTATGATTTCGGAACTGGAGGTCAAGTTTTGCCACCATCCCAAATCAGCCAGAAACATGGTCAGATTGCTGATCGGACCACTTTCATCATCCAGCTCTTTAACGGAGGGGAGAATGCGCACCAACCTGGTGTTAGGCGGCAGCTGCACCAGCAGCAGTAGCCGTGGAAGCAGTGACAGCGGTAGTAGCAGCAACAGCAGTAATAGCAGCAGCGGTGGCAATGGTAGCAGCAAGAGCAGCAGCAGCGGTGGCAGCAACGGCAGCAGCGGCAGCGGCAGTGGCAGCATCAGTGGCAGCATCAGCAGCAGCGGCAGCAACAGCAATAGTAGCAGTGGCAGTGGCAGCGGCAGCAGCAGCAGCGGCAGCACCAGTAGCAGCACCAGTAGCCGCAGTAGCAGTAGAGGCGTCAGCAGCCTTAGCAACAGCTACAATGCCCAGTCAGGACAATGTCACCCGCACGCAGGATAGCTCTGCAGACCCACCCACTGCATACCCCATAGCGGATCTGCAGCGCAAGGTCGATCAGCTGTGTTAGATGCTTGTCGCAACTAGCACTAGCCAGACTGTCCTCCCCAGACAGCCTGGTCTTGATGTGACTACGGCAGCGCAGACAGTGGCACAGCAGCAGGTACAGCAACACTAGCAGACGATTACTAGCATCCTAAGTGCTGGAGTGGCCGACCCCTCTCGGCGCAAGGACTTCGAGTCTTCTCCTCCTGCCCTCGTTAGACATGGGAAGTTCCCATCTTGGAAACTAATCTACTGCATCTGGGCACAGGGGGAGGGCATGTGGCTCTATTAAACTCTTGGGCATGACGACACCATCCCAAAGCTGATGCCTGAGGGAGGCCGTGCCGTCTGCGCACTCATCGTCGCCGCTCACGATGTTGACCGCACTACCGTGGAGCCGTTCCTTGATGACACAACTGACGACAACAGCGCTGATCCCAGCAGGCTTGGGATACGCTGACACGGCCGTATTGTTCCATTGGCAAGGTAGCTGTCTGTTGCCTCCTGAAGGAGTTCAGCTCCCTTCACATGAGGGAGTCCAATTCCTTCACCACCTACTGGTGCCAGGTAGAGAATATCGTGCGTCGGATCAAGACAGCCGTGCCTACCGTCTTCACCATCAAGAATGGTACAATTCCTGACTTTGCAGAAATCTTCATTTCCTACGGCCTACTTATCCTCAAGGCACTGCTCGCTCAGGGCACTTTGTTGACCTGGATGTACGACCTCTTCCTCAGCGTGGAGGAAGTGCACAGGGACACACAACTTCCGCGCTGTGGCTCTTTCGCGATCGTATTTGCCACCTCTGGTGGTTCCTCCACCCCTTCCCCCGACACTTCCTTCTTTGGCAGCACCAATGGCAAGGTAAAGAAGGGCAAGAAGGGCAAGGGAAAGGGGCAACAGTCTTCCTGTGGTGGCACTACCCTGACGTGCAATAACTGTGGCCAGACAGGGCATGAGTGGTACACGTGCCCACATTGTCGCCGCCATGTGCCATCAGCGTGAGCGCCACCTTGGCACCTCCACTGCCACCGCTGATCCCTTCTCCCCTAGCAGCACAATGGCCACCACCTACTCCACCCCACAGCCGGCTCCTCAGTCTCGACCGGAGCTTTCGCCATCCCTTCTCTATCAACAGCAGTAGTAGTAGTATGTCCCGTCTCAGCCACAGCCGTATGCACCACCGTTGTAGTAGCTGTAGTACGCCCCTTCGCAACTGGTGTACTACCTACAACCTCCATCCCAGTAGAGCTCGTATCCCTTGTCCGGAGCTATGACCCTGCAATCAGTGGCGCCCGTCGACTCCGGCGCTCGGATCTGCCGGATGCAGAGTTTCATGACCACGTAGCTCGGCATAAAGCCTCCTCCCCAAGGAAGTGCGAGTTGTGTGACTGCTAGCCGAGAGGTCTCCCACTGCCAAACATAGACCGACCTCTAAGGGGACCTCGGGGAAGCCGCCTGTTGTGCTTCGGAGCTAGCTTTGGATGATGTTGCATGGTTGGATTACTTCGATGATTCCATTGCATCTGTTTTTTCCGCTTAGCTTTCAACCTCCATCTCCCTTCCGGCGTCCTGTTTTGACACTCACTATATCATCACGGCCTCTGTGCGTGACCCCAATGGCACCTGGATCATTGACTACGGTGCTACGCATCACATGACATCCATTCTCCAGGTGTTTAGCATGCTTGGTCCTGTTGGAAATGATCACATTGTCCAGACGGGGTCCGTGGAGATCTTGCCGGTCCGTGGCGTTGGCGTCATTTTTTTCGTGGTCCAATCGGTGATATCTTTGTGACCAATGTGTTGTATGTGCCTGGTTTGGAACATAGCCTCTTGTCTATCACGGCTCTTGACCTGATGAGCATGGACGTCCGTCACTCCTTTGGCATTGGCACTGTCTCCCTTTACCCGTCCGGTCTGGTCATGTTCCGTGCTGTCTGTAGTGACAAGCTTTGGCACGTCACCCGACTTCCTTCATCCGTGTTCCCTCCCTCGTCAACCACTGTGCATGTGTTTTTCACCAGTGTTCTTTCCCCCTAGCAAGTGCACCTCCTCCACTGCCACCTTTGCCACGTACACTCCGATGCTATCGATAGCATGCTCCAAACTCAACCCGTGCTTAGACTTTATCCCTCCACCTTCCAGTCACCTTGCCACACCAAGTGCATCGATTACGCACAGGGCAAGATGCACCAAGCATCCTACCCTGTGTCCTCTTCTCGGGCTTCGCACCCGTTGGAGCTCATCCACTCGGACCTCCTGGGCCATCTCCCAGCCACGTCTGTTGTCAAGGGTGGCCACTTTGTGCTGACCCTTACAGATGACTACTCATGCTATCATTGGGACATTTGTCTCCGTTGGAAGAGCAACGTGGCCTCCGCCATCCGTGGCTGGCACCTCGCTGCTGAGCGCGAGTACGGCCGCACCCTCCGACGTTTTCGGTCTGACCATTTCAGCGAGTACATGGGGGACACTGAGGCCTATCTTGCCAGTCATGGGGTCCGTCATGAGACATCCACCCCTGGGACACCACAGCAAATTGGTGTCTCTGAGCGCTGGAACTGCACCATGGCCGATGCTGTCCGTACCATGTGTATCGAGTCCGGTTCGTCCAAAGGCTTCTTCTTTGAGGCCATGTCATACATGAGCTGGGTGTAGAAGCGCGTTCCCCATGGTCCCCTTCCCTGCCAGGCCACGTCGTACACATTGTGGTGCAGTCAGTGGGCCGATCTTTGGCTTGCTCGTGTCTGGGGGTGCATTGCCAGCATCTAGTTCACCGAGGACCAGTGGGACAGCAAGCCTGTCCCTCTTGGCCGTCTGCGCACCTTGGTCGATGTCTCGCACCAGTCCAAGGCTTGGAGCTTCTGGGACCTGGTTCGGCATCGCGTTGATGAGTTCCGTTATGCCCTGTTCTTTGAGGACCTCTCCCCTTGCAACCTCCCTCACGTCTGGTCTACCTCCTCTCTGCGTCTGTCGCTTTCCTCTCATGGGGGAGATACTTGTTGCACTGTTGCTCCGGCTCTAGAGGCACATGTTGTCTTGAATGCATCCACAACCCCAGCAGGGGATGGCCTGGATGCTCCTCCCTCACCGTCCACCTTGTCACCCAGGTCCCCTGCTGGCGATGCTGCACACCCGTCAAAGTCGGAGTCCTCCGCTGAGTCCTCAGCCGAGCCTGACCCCTTGGTTGACCCCATTCTGGCCTCCAATGCACCCACCCCCGTGGATCCGTCCGTGTCTAGCGGTTCGCGGACATCAGACCCGGTGCCTACCCCCGCCTTGCCACTTTGTCCTTGCTGGGCTCCCTCCGCTGACACTGGTACCCCGACGCACCAAGTCTACAACCGCGCTCCTTGTGGCATTCTACGGTTCCGTAAGACAACACCATCCCCGGGTCCTCGCACAAGGGTCCCCCGTCTAGCCTCCTGCACACCCGCTGATACACCTTCCTCTCCTCACACTGTTCAGCCTCTTGCCAAGGACCTTGAGCGGTGAGCCCGGCATCAAGGTCCTTGGCCTCATTGCCCAGGACACCCACCCCGGCTCAGACCTGGGCTACGCTCTCATCGCCTAGGAGCATTGTTGTGCAGTCTCCGCTACTCTGGGCCAGGCTCCTACAAGACTTTGCGCTGCTTGTGTACTGACGGCACGGCCGTCCCCACTGGCAATATACCCACAGAGCCTAGAAGAGGCCCTTGTTGCTCCTGATGCAGACGAATGGGAGGTTGCCTGCTGGGAGGAGTTTATCACTATCAACAAACACGGAGTGTACAAGCTCGTGGAGCTTCTCACTGACTGCAAGGCCATAGGAGCGAGGTGGGTGTTTCGCCAAAAGTGGAAGCCACATGGCACTCTGAACAAGCAAAAGGCCCAGATCACCGCCAAGGGCTTCTCCCAGGCTGCTTGAGTTGACTACAACTAGGTCTTTGCACCGGTTGGCCATTTCACCACCAGGCGCGCACTCTTCTGCCTAGTCGCATAGCATGGTTGGGAGCTCCACTAGATGGACGTGAGCAACACCTTCCTTCACGCTACTCTTGATGGTCAGGAGCTTTACACAATACGGCCCCCTGGCTTTGAGGATGGGACAGGCCGAGTTTGGCGACTGCCGAAGGCCCTCTATGGCCTCAAGCAGTCTCCTTGGTGCTAGAACATGGAGATCAGCCGTACCCTTCTGGAAGGGCGGATTTCTCCGCAACACTGCAGACCCGACACTCTTCATCACTCCTCCTGGGACTCCCTTCGCTATGATCCTCGTCTACATGGACGGCCTCCTCATTGCGTCTCCCGACCTTGCTGTTGTTGAGGAGGTGAAGGAGCTGCTATAGGCGGCCTACAAGATGAAGGATCTTGGGCTAGCAAAGGTGTTTCTTGGCATGGAGAATGAGCATGATTTTAGACACGGCATCATGCACGTACATCAGGCAGCGTACATTAAGACGCTCGCTGATCGCTTCGCCAATCTCTTGATCATTTTCTGTAGCGCCTCCACTCTGATGATCCCACACAGGCAGGCAAAGCTGAAGGCTACTGACGCGAATACCTTGGGTGCAGTGGTGGACATCACGGTGTTTCTCCACGTCATCGGGTCACTCATGTTTCTTGCCACAACCACACGGGCTGACATTGCCTTTTCTGTGAATGTCCTCGTCCAGTTCTCACAGGCCCCACACCAGGTGCACCTTGATGCGACAGTTCGTGTGTTGCGGTACGTGGTCTCCACCCCACGCAGAGGCCTCACATTCCGTCGTCAGCCATCCATGGTGGCCGTAGGCTACATAGAAAGCGACTGGGTGTGGAGCTCAGATGGGAAGAGTTGAACTGGTCAGATTTTTCTCATTGGGGGCACGGTAATGTCATGGCGTAGCAGGAGGCAAGGGTGTGTCGCGCACAACAGAGCAAAGGCAGAGTACGTAGCTTTGGACACTGGTTCATGTGAGAGTGTGTGGCTGCATTGCTTGTTGGGCGAGTTGCATTAGCCTGTGTCGTCCGTCACCTTACACTGGGACAACGAGAGTCCTGCTCGACCAACAATGATGGTGTCCACCATGCATGCACAAAGGACATCAGTGTTGAGTATCACTATGTATGTTCCTTGTTGCATGAGGGCATTGTTCACATCGTGTGGGTCAAGACTACTAGCTGAATTCCTCACCAAGGCGCTGAAGCGCAACTCGTTCAAGAAGGCTGAGAGTATGGTTGAATTGCTACACTGAATGTGTGTGCTGTGACTCTTTCCGTTTGCATGGGTTCCGGTTGCACATGTGATATGTCTCCATTCGCTCTTGTACTGAGTGTTGGGCTGGGAAGCATGTGGGAGAATCCTTTCTGCATGTTCATGTACACTGACGCCTTTGGATCATTGGGGAGTGTTGTTGTTCTGTCTGTGCACTGGCTCACTGACTCCTACTGTGACCTCTCGACTGCTAGACATGCTCGTGCACACGACTGACTAGATGGACGCTGATGCTAAAGGGGCGCTGTTTGGTGGAGTAGACGTGTTGGCGTGAAGCCGAGCGTGTGGTTCTCCTCCTCCTTGCACTTCCGACACTACACCCTTACACAACCAGCTCGATCAGCAGAAACTCTTAGCTGTCACGTCACGAGTAGTCGTAGATAGCTCTTAGGAGCAGTGCAGTCGGCACCCGAGTTCAGGCAGTTGTAACTCAACGTAGCTATTTTTCTTACTGGTTTTGACTGCACGACTGTGTTCGCAGCGTGGTTGTTTTTGTATGGTCCAACTTTTAGGAAAAATGGACAACGCCCGGGTTTTGGGTTGTCTTGTTGGAACTTGAGGAGAGAGGGAGCCTTGGAGCAGCGAGCATGTGTGATTGGAAGGGCATCACTTGTGCTGAAGAATGGTTGTTCAATCACTCAAAATGATGGAGTACATATAGAGCTAGAGCTTGGGCAAGTCAGCCCTCTCACAAGCCACACCACTTAGCCATGGAGGCTAAGGCTCACACACTAGAGTCCATAATCTCACACAAGGGAGGAAATCAGCCTAGCAATCAGGCTGACCACTCACACACGACCTAGAGAGCTAGAGAATGCTCTCATGGCACACTCCTAGTGGTCACATAACCCACAAACCCATGGAGAATCGCCATGTGTCCATGGCTAGCACACAAGGATCTCACCTCACCTAAAAAGTAAGGAGAGGTACCTTTATCCTAGTCAGCACACTCTGACAAGGCAATCCTAAGACCAAGGACCTTTTTGGATATTTCTCCCATCAGGTCTTGACCCTGGACCTCTTGCCTTTTTCTTTTCTCAGGCTAAGGCATGGAGCCATCACCCATGCCCACCCAGACATCGACGGTCCATGACCCCCGAAACTTCGAAAATTCATATCTCCCAATCCGACCGTTGGATCGGCCTCAAACTTGGACCGTAGACATTTTGCCACATGATCTTTCCAATGGTGAAGTCGGATTGGCGATCGAAGCAGGCATCTGGTAC
>SZWC01002206.1:225225-238362 GCA_023375785.1 Penium margaritaceum
GAGAGAAAGAGAGAGAGAGAGAGAGAGAGAGAGAGAGAGGCAAACGTGCGAAGAGTGGAAATGACATAATAACTTCATTAATGACACTACACAAGCACGTCCTCCTCGACCTCATCTGTGTGGAAAAGCAATTTCCCCGCGTACGGTGCTGCTGCCCGCTGGAATTCTGGGTCGAACACCCTAGGGAAGTTTGACTTGGCCCACACATTTTTTACTAGTGGCTCAGCATCACGCAGGTACATCCATGCATCATAGAACCACAAACATGCTGCCTCCTTCATGACCTTCATCCAACGCCCGTTCTTTCCCCCATGTCTGTCCGCTCGGAACCCCACTCAGTAAACAGTTCTTCAAGCTTATTTTTCAGCGGACGCATGATGCCTAAGTCCGCCGGCTGCGACTTTGGTGTGGATCCTGCTGGGATGTTGTCAGCCACTCTTGGAATGTCGCACTGCACTGAGGCCGCCAGGTGTTGAGGACGAGCAGGATGTCAGCCTCTCCCTCCTTCACCTTCAGGGCAATGCACGTGCGTTTGTATTACGGCACGACAATAGCGCGGACACTCACGCGTGATGTCCGCGTTCACCCAGTGCGTGGGCGTGAAAGTCAGGTTCCACCCAGAATCCAGCAGTCTGGTGGCGTTTTCACCCCCCGGCAGGCATCGCGCGGTTTGCCCCCGGAAATCAATTGCATGGGGAGCAGATCACCGGTCATGGAGCTGGTCACGACCGCCGTGATGCACCGTTTTCCTCGGGACCAAGGATGCCAATGTCGTCACTCCCGCGATGAGTGTATGTGTGTCCCAATGCTGGCATCAGCTGGACTGACGTGTCGTCAGCGTTGATGACCATAAACGACTTTATGCCGTAAAGGGTCACCATCCAGGATGCCCGCCGGTGGAATGTCAGCACTTGCTCCTCCCAGTCGGCGGGCACCTTCTGCGCTGCCGTGGTTCCAGCGCGCTATGACCATCCAACTTTGCGAGTAATGGAGGATCGCACCCATGACCTGCCGAACGCCTTGAGCCCCATGCGCTCAAGATCATCGGGTGCATAGCGTGCGATGATGCCCTGCACTTGCTGCCACACCGTTTTACTGTTCAGCACCACGCCAGCTGCTCGGTCTGTCTCTAGCACTTTCTTCATCTCCTGCATGATTGTCGGCTGGGAAGTGGGCCAGGACCTCTTCCCCTTGCAGCCGTGCTTGCGCTTGTTGTTGCTGACTGGAGCGGATGGTGCGGCCGCTATAGACGCCAGGACAGCCTCCTTGTACTGTTTTTTTGCGATTTTTGTGCCCTCCACAAACCACCCCGCCACTGTGCTCGCCACAAGTCGGTCGAACACACGGTAGCCATCCGCTATGCGAAACGTGCAGCGGAGATGCTGCACAGTTGCGTACGCGGATGGATGCGTCCTGTAACCCTGGTAAATGGTTTGGAAATTCCCCGAACCAAACCAGTCGGCATATTTGCCTCTCTTGTGCGAGGAAGAACCAGCTGTCCATGTGCCGGTATCTGCGGTTGTCGTGTTCGATGTGACCTGGAGGGCAAGACACTTGGTATCGGTGGAGTCGTCGCTGTCCTGGCCGTTGGATGTGGAAGATGACGTCTCCTTGTTGTAGATGTTGTCGCTGCCGCTGCTGTTGCTGTCGCTGATGTTTCCGTGTCCATTGCTGTTGTCAAAGTTTTTGGGAGGAGTGCTGTTGATGAACAGCGCTCCTGTGCGGATCCTTGTTCTTGGACGCTCCTGCTGTGGACGCTTGACCGGCGATGTGGCAGGAGCCTTGTCTTTTTCCACAGCAGTTGGACGACGCCTCTCAGGGGGTAGCGAGCTTCCCTTGGGGATGTCCACAATGCCAGAGGGTCCAGCACCTGGGCTGTAGTTCCAAGTCTTCCTTGGTGGACACGAACGGATGGTTACGGTGCAGTTCATTGTGGACTGAGAGCCACCGATGGAAGTCACCTGGCACCAGACGAGTGGGATGGTCGACGGGAGGGAAAGGGTCGTTGGAGTAGCGACACTGTCCTTTCGGTCAGCATACATCGAGTGGTCATGCAGTGGCATGCGTGGTTCCTCGGTTTCATCAGCCAAGAGCGTGACAGGCTTGCGCGGCCTCCCAACTGGTCGGCGTGGTGGTGGCGTATGAGCTGCAGGACCTTGATGAGTAGCCTGCATGATGTGATGTGCGCGCTCTTCGGGCGACACCTTCTGCACATAGCGGTCCATCGTAGGGGAGTGGCAACTGCAAAACGTTCATGGAGATTGGCTGGATGGAGACTGGCTGGGTAGCCCGCCTTTATTCCTACGTGCCTTGGTCTGTGGCATGATTGGCCGTTGCAGCAAAGTACAGTTTCCCGCATCGGCGTTGACGAAGCACAACACGTGCTAAACTGACACGGCGGCTTCCATCCGTCGAATGGCACCTCTTTTTCGCCGAATTAAGAAACTAACACGGAACGGTCGCCGAATTTAAAGGCACACCTCCTGATTTTCAACGAGTTTAAAGAAAACGAATTGATATAAACCCGACAGAGAAACTAAAGATTCGCATTTGCTAAATGATTGAAATCACCAAGCAGTAGGGTATGTTGTAATTTGTGACGTACCCGTCAACCTGTACAGTTTATTGTGACCACTCGGCCGTGTCCATGCCCGTGCAGATCCCTGATGCGGACTCAGGTGGCACCCGTGCATCATCTGGTGGTGATGTACCAGCCTGGAGCTGACCGACGACCGTCCCAGAATCCTGGACGTTGTTTGGGACCTTCTGCCGTTTTTCTCGAGCCTGTAGGATTTTATCGGTGGACAAGCCGTGGACCCGATTTGCATGTTTTGCATTGTGTGTCCACCGTTTGATGCCAGATGCATGCATGTGACCAGTCACAGTGTCCGGCTTGAAAGCCTGCACGTTTAGGTTCAGACGGCGTAGCACTATGACTTGTCTACGCAGAGTTACGGCCAAAACAGTGGCTTTGGGCCAGTTTTAGGACAGACCTTGCACCACCGCGTGTGACACCCGCCGTGCGCCGTCACATGTATTTATGCCTGATCTGTCATTTTTCATTTCTCTCTGCAAATGCTATTGAAGCATTATGACACTTTGTCTTGTGTCTCCTAGTCAGACCCTTGCCGTTGTGTGTACAACTTGTGGCTGTCGTCACCGTCTGACAATGCACTAACGCCTAGTCACTGCTAAGTCACTAGGAAGCTTCCACACATCTTCTTATGGTATCAAAGCAGCGAGATCTCTCTCGCTGAGCTGCGCCACAGAGCCGCGGGCAGCAACAGCAGCATTGCGCTTGCTCTAGCGCCAGCAGCAGCAGCAGCAGCATTGCAGCAGCGGTAGCATCATTGCAACAGTAGCATCAGCTACTGCAGTGGAGCAGCAGCACCAGCAGCGGCCGCAGCGGCAGCAGTGCTACGTAGCAGCAGTCACGGCTGCTGTGCTACATAGCAGCACTGCTGCTGCACAGTGGTGCTGAGCAACCGTGTAGACTCTGTGCAGTTGTGTAGATTCTGCGCAACTGCGCAACTGCACAGGCGTGCAAGGGGGTGAAGAGGTCCCCCCTTCCCAGTGAGGATTTTGCTTGACTCCCACAAAAAAACTGTGCTGACATTGGCATTTTCCTTGCTGATGTCATCAGGTCCGTGCTGACACCAGCAAAACCATTGCTGATGTCAACACTTGCCTTAGTCAAATTTTGAAGTCGGGAAGTCAAAAGTTGCCAGTGTTTCAACTCTTTGAGAACCGCTAACGGTTCTACAATCCGACCGGTTTGACATCCCGGTCCATACTGAGTGCTGACGTGGCCTGGACTGGTGACAAGGACAAAGGACCACGAGATCCCTCTTCCTCCTCCTTAGAGGTCATGAGCCCACGCTCGCAGGCTATTGAGGACCTGCGGAATCAGCAGGATGAGATTCGTTGCCTACAGTAGCAGCAAACAAACGCCATCCGCACAAACACTAATCTTCTTTGTGGTCAGTCCACGGCCCTACAGCAGACCTCCAAAGGAGTCGGCGGTGTCACACCTTCTGTACAGCAGTCAGCATCTACACCGAGGAGAGCAGGAGGACAGGGCCCGCCACTTCTTGATCCTTTCGATGAGGACCTTGACATGCTAGGTAGGGAGGATGACACTCCCAAGGGGGAGATTTGCGTACTTCAGGAGCGTCTCTGCCAGCTGTAGACGCTGTCCGGTTCCCTGTTCACGGAGATCCGATCCTCGCCTGATACCTACCTCGGTGACTTTCCTCATCCCGGTGTCTTTCCCATCCCTCGTCCTTCCCAGCCTGTGGTTGCTCTCCCTACGGAGCGGCAACCGAAGGACTTTGAGACACCGTCCCCACGATATGTCAGCGAGGACGGCTTTGACTGTTGGGAGATACTCTTCCAGGTCTAGGCCACTTCGATGGGGCTATGGCTCTACTATCATAGTCCTTACCAGGCTACGGAACACGCTCAAGTGCTGAGAGCGGCTCGGGCAATGCGCAGACTCCCTTACGCCATGCCTCACGAGACTGTCATAGACTTTTGTCCGTTTCTTGGAGAGGCCTGCACAAACACAGGTGCTGATCCACGTCTCGGTTGGGAACTGGCATTGTCCGTGCTTGCAGCATAGATGCACGCCACCCGTGCGGCTCACATTCGCGCTTTTCACTCACTTCGTCAGGGACCTGCCAAGCCCGCAGCCAATTACTGGTGATGTGCCATGCGCATCTACATGCGCCTTAGGACCTCAAGAGGTACACAACTGTGGGCGCTTCGCACGCTCATGATCAGAGTTTGGTTGAGCATGCAGACATCTTCTTGGGGTACAGAGACGCCGTGCTCACGCCCTTCTCCACCTCCCTTCAGCTTCTTCCTTGGGCGCATTAGCTTTTACTCCAGGTGACTTCCGCCCGTGAGGCTGCCGTGGCCCGTCAGGAGAGTTTCCTTGCTGCAGTGGTCATCGCGTCACCACCGATGCTCCTCTTGCAGTCCACTTCTTCATCCTCTAGCACATCCTCCTCTTCCCCTTTCATCCCGGGCACCCCAACTCAGGTGCAAGATGTGGCACCAGCGGCACAAGGTAAGAAGAACAGACGGAGGCCTGGTTTGAGCCAGTAGTAGTAGCAGCCACAGCAGTCATTGGGCGGTAGCACTGGACGTACTATTCATTACTACAACTGTGGCGGCGCTCATCGTTACACCGAGTGCCAGCAGCCGCTCGACTGGGCGCGGATCACTCGCGGTCTACAGGCTGCACACGCGCAGCAGTCTGTTTTGAGCAGCATAGCCTTTGGTCGCACGGTAACCATGACCTCAGCAGTTCCCGCTTCCCCACCAACAAGCAGTGGCGACCCAGACCCACATGACTACATCATGGCTGAGCTCCATCAGCTTCTGGCACTTCACTCTCAGGGAGGTGCGAGTGTGTCGTCACAGCCGGGTGATTCATAGACTGTTTGCTTGCTTGAACTCGTAGCTCGTGATGACTCGTGTGGAGGGGCACAGGCGGCATGTGATGATGATGGACCTGACAGTACCGATTGGATTCATGAGTCTCACCTTTGTGCCCTTTGTCGTTCCCCCTCACTTGTTGCTCAGCGCCCGTCTGAGACTGATTGTTCCATTGCCCGTTACACAGTGACATCCTCCGGTCATGATCCTAGTGGCACTTGGATCATTGATTCTGTTGTCACCCGCCACATTGTTGGCCTGAGGGTGAGTGTGCACCCTGGAGGGTCCCTAGCAGTGGCTGGTTCACACCACCAACTCTTTTTGGAGAGACTGAAACTGTGGAGGCAACTAGTTCCAAGGATGGCAGAAAACTGGTCAGAGATTGAGGCAATAGTTTTGGCTTGAATTGACTGGGAATGTAAACTTTGACAAGGCTCACAAGCAGTGACATTCTATAGCCACTGATCTAAGCTTTCCAGAACCCCAAAGCATGCCAGATTCGGAGCTTCCTAGCAGATTCTACGGCTTCTAGAGTGGCCCTTGGTAGGCTGTCCTTTTCCCACCTAGGAGGGCATCCCTTCCTTCCTCTTGAAGCTTCTGCCCCTTCCTAGATTCCTCAGCTTGCTTCTAGTAGGAGGGAGGGTGTCCAGAAGAATTAGACACTTCTAGATGCCTTGTAGGACAAGTCACCCCTTCTAGAAGGTGTGCCACCTTCCTGGACCCTCCCCTGGCCTTCTAGAAACTTAAAGAAGAACTCTAGAGGTTGAGCTAGCTTCCTGGCATCTATTTTCCACCTCCCTTGAGGCAAGACAGAAATTCATCTTGTGGGACTTGAACTCAGGCCCCTACCTCTATAGGTGGACACCATTAACCAATAAGCCACTATGGCTTGTCTTTTTGGTGTTCCTTTTTGGAGTCACTCCTGCCATGGTAAGGAGCATCACTCCAACACACATGACCTTTCGTCGTAGTGACTTTGTTCTACTCGGTCCTGTTGTGTTTGTTCGTTCTTTCTGCACAAGCTGTGGTCAGTCACTGCCGGTGGAAGTTGAGGTCGTGTGCTTCGACAGTCCGTCTAGCCCCCTGTATCTTTCCGAGGTGCTTTTTGTGCATGACCTTGAGTTCAACTTGCTTTCTGTGCGTGCTTGCACACTAATGGGATTATCTGTGGAGCACACTACAGACTCCACGACTGTGACAACTCTTGATACTCGTATCGTTGTTCTTCGTGCCTCCGTTGTGGATGATTTGCACATTGTCTCTCGGATCTCTTCTTCTCCTTGCTCCCCTACTCCTTCTGCTTGTGTGTTTGTCACTAGTGTTCTGTTTGGTGAGTACCAACGACTGCTACATCATCACCTGTGTCATGTGGGGTCTGACACTGTGTCAAAGCTCATTTGGACACAGCCCACTCTTGGCCTTGACGCGGCTTCTTTCAAGAAGCTGCCCAAGACTGATTGTCTACTCTGCGCTCAGGGTAAGATGCATCGTTGCACCTACCCTGACTCCCATTCTCGAGCCCTTCGCCCTTTCGAGTTGGTTCACTTGGATCTTCGCGGTCCTATTCCTGTCGAGTTTTTGTCCGATTGGGGCTGATACGTCCTGAATCTGGCTGATGACTTCACCCGGATGCAGTGGGTCTACAGCCTGTGCCAAAAGAGCGATGCCGCTCTTGCGGTTCGCCTCTGGCTAGTGAAGGTTGAGCGTCAGTCCTGCCACACACTGCATACCTTCTGCTTGGATCGCGGCGGCGGGTTTCTTGGTGAGATGGTCAGTTTCTTTGCCGAGCGTGAGATTTTTCACCAGGTCTCCGCTCCTCCTACTCCTCAGCAGATCGATTTCTCTGAGCATTGGAACCACACCATGGAGGATGTGGTTCATGCTATGCGGTCTGGGTACGGTCTCCCAGAGTCCTTTGCCTTTGAAGGATTTGCCTACATGACGTGGGTCTGAAACCGCCTCCCGCACGGTCCCCTTCCGGACCACGTTACACCGTACGAGCTCTGGTTTGGCCACCATGCCGATCTGGGTCTCGCTCGTGTCCGGGGATCCTTGGCTTCTGTGTTGTACACCGAGGACCTGCAGGGGTCCAAAGTCTCCCCGCGGCGTCGCTTGTGTGCCTTCGTGGGCATCTCCATATGGTCAAAGGCCTGACGCTTTTGGGATCCCGGCCCTCGTTGCATCATCGAGTCCCGTAACGTGCTCTTCTTTGAGTCCCTTTGTTACTGTGACCTGACGTCTATCTTGTCGCTGTCCGCCATGCACGTTCCTACGTGTGACACTTCTTGATGGATGGGGGAGTATGGGCCTCCGAGCACCTCTCGTCCAGCTGATGTGTCCGTTCAAGCCCCCTCCACTTCTCGGTCTCTGGCTCTTGATAACCCAGCGATCATCGCTGTTGGGCAGAGACCTCTCCAAGACAGCCGGTTTCTACCCCTGTTCCTTTGCACCCCATAGGCACCCATGAATCTGTGCCTTTGTCCACCAGTTCTCCTGCCTCTGTGTGTGGTCCTGCCTCGACTCCTACTCCTGCTGCCCCATCCAGTCATGTGTCCCCCATCATTTCACCACCATCTCCTTGCACTGCATCACCAACCCCTTTGCCATAGTCCTCACCAGACGTGGTCGTGCCTGTCTCTGAGCCTCAAGTGAGCCCCTCGAGCCCAGGTTACTCACGAGAGCGCGGTGGTCGTATTCGACCATTGGTCTCTGGAGTCCAGCAGATGTTAAGTCCTGCACCAAGGTGCTCCATTCGCAGCGTCACGAATGGTGATCTAGGCACTAAGGCCCTAGGCCTGAGTGTCCGCACAGATCACACAGAGGTACATCTATCATGCCCTATAGGGCACAATCAGGTCACTCGCAAGTTTCGTATCGCTTGTGATGCACCAACTGACCTCGTGGTCGTCAGGCCTGGCTCTGAGACGTGTGCACTTGCCATTTAGAGCTCTCCCTCTATGGTGCCTGACCGGGCACGCTGAGGAAAGCTCTATCATCAGAGGATGCAGACGCCTGGCATGCTACCTGTGAGGCTGAGCTTCGTGCCATCAGAGAGCATAAAGTTTACAAGCTAGTCGACCTTCCACCTGGGAGGAAGGCTATTTAGGTCAAGTGGTCTTTCGAAAGAAAGTGAAGCCGGATGGCTCACTAGAACGCCACAAGAATCGCTTGGTCGTCAAGGGGTATTCTCAGATCAAGGACATCGATAACACTAAAACCTTCGTGTTGAGGTCACGCGACCTCAGCGCGAGCTGAGGTCGCATGACCTCAGCTCGCGCTCTGTTCGGTGTGGTGGCTCAGCATGACTGGGAACTCTACCAGATGGACACGAACAATGCGTTCATCCATGGCTCCCCGGATCCGAAGATTAACGTGGCCCAGCCACCAGGATTTGAGAACGGTGACAAGGTCTGGTGCTTGTGCAGGTCCCTGTACAGCCTCAAGCAATCTCCTTGGTGCTAGAACCACGAGATTACTAGCACCCTAACTCGTGCAGGATATGTATAGAGCGAGGCAAATCCATCTCTTTTTACCCGGCGGACGCCTGAGCAGTTCACCACCATCCTAGTCTATGTGGACGACCTTCTGATCGCGTCTCCTTCCATGGAGGCTGTGAAGGAGGCCAATGCGATGCTCGAGACTGCCTATAAGATGAAGGATCTTGGTCCTGCAGCGGTGTTTCTTGGCATGAAGATCGTGCGAGACCGCAGACGTCGGACACTTCTGCTACATAAGGCCCGATACGCACGTGTTGTGGGGGAGCACTTCAGGTACCTCCTTGGTGCAATGCCCACGGCCTCCACACCTCTCACACCTAACGGGCAGGATGCCCTGAAGGTGACGATCCCACACAGCTGGGGGAGACAGTGGATGTGACCTTGTACCTGTGCCTCATCAGATCTCTGATGTACCTGGCCACTACCACACGCCCCAACATCGCTTTTTCGTCAACCTCCTTCCACAGTTCTCACAGAATCCAAGTGCTAGAACCTTTCATATGGCTCTGCGAGTGGTGCGGTACGTGGTCTCCACATCGTACCTCGGACTTTGCTTTTGTAGGCAGTGTTCGGTGGTTCTTGACGGCTACGCCGACAACCACTGGGCTTGGAGTCCAGATGGACGCAGTCGCACCAGTTATGTGTTCCTGCTTGGTGGTACCGCTGTTTCCTGGTGCAATGGGAAGTAGGGCTGCATTGCACGTAGCTTGTTGGAGGCATAGTATGTTGCTCTAGGTGGAGGGGATGCTGAGGCAATGTGGCTATTGCGCCTGTTCCTTCGGCAGAGTCAGTCAGTGCCCGCCGTTATGCTTCGGTGCGACAACCAGAGTGCTCCCGCCATCGTGGAGAACTCTGGTGCATATCATGCTCGCGTGAAGCACATTGCGGTTGAGCATCACTTCATCCGTGATCTGGTGGAACGACACGTGATCTCCTTCATATGGGTCGGCATTGACATGCAACGTGTTGATTTCTTGACGAAGGCACTAGCGCACAGGAAGTTTCAGGTGACGATTCGTTCTGTAGGGTTTCGCCCCTTGCCTGAGAGTGGTTGAGTGCAGGGTGTGTCTATGCCTGTGGCATGACTGTTTTTTCACTCGTTTTTGCACTCGTTTCAATGCTGCACGTGTATGGACATGCGTACCATCGGGTCATGGAGGAGTGTTGTGATTTGTGACGTACTTGTCGACCTGTACAGTAAACTGTGATCACTCGACCGTGTCCATGCCGGTGCAGATCCATGATGCGGACCCAAGTGGCACCCGTGCGTCGTCTAGTTGTGGACTACCAGCCTGGAGCCAACTGACGACTATCCCAGAGTCCTGGACGCTGTCTAGGACCTTTTGCAGTTTTTCTGTAGCATGTAGGATTTTATCGGTGCACTGGCCGTGGGCTAGATTTGCATATTTTGTATTGTGTTTCCACCATTTGATGCAGGATGCATGCATGTGACCATTCATAATGTCCGGCTTGAGACCTTGTGCGTTTAGGTTGAGACGGTTCAGCGTTCTGACTTGTCTGCGCAGAGTTACGGCCAAAACAGTGGTTTTGGGCCAGTTTTAGGACAGACCTTGCACTGCCGCGTGTGACACCCGCTTTGCGCCACGGCAGGAGTTTATGCTATGGACCTGTCATTTGTTTTTCTCTTTGCAAATGCTATTGAAGCATTATTACACTTTGCCTTATGTCTCCTAGCCAGACCTTTGCTGTTGTGTGTACCACTTGTGACTGTTGTCACCGTCTGACAAGGCACTGACGCCTAGTCAGCGACCAATCGCTAGGAAGATTCCAAGAATCTTCTTGGGATACTCCCAAAAAACAGTTCCAAGTTCCAAACAAGAGCAAGGACTGCTCACAAATGAGCACGCAATCAGCTAGATGACTATAGCCATCATGAGAGAAGCACAATTGCTGCCAACGCCCAATTGTCACGGGGTCGTCTCGCCACACACTTACATTGCGGCATAACCACATTTTATCCATAATGGAACAGCTCGTGGCGAGGTCTCTCTGTGACCATTCACCTACATTGTTATGGTGAGTGTGCAACGAGGCCAGAAGTCACTACGTGTCTATAACAAATGTACCAACACAAAATGCGAAATCATGGGCAGACTTATGATGAGACTTTTTCCCCTCTATCTGGATTGCAACATACAGAAATCCAGTCACTTTAAGAGCAACTCGTGCATGAAAATGGGCTCTCTATGCCTATTCTTCTTATTGCTGATTAGGGAGACGAGAGGCGAGAGGTGGGGAGAGAGTTGAATAGCTAAAGAGTGGGGTAAGAGGAGAGGCACTGCAAGGCAAGGGTGTTGAAGTTCGATGGCCACTCACAACTCTATGCCCTCTTGTCTCCCACACTCTGCACACACATGTACAGATTAAGTGACAATGGTCCTACCTGGGGAAGCGTCAGGCGTGTCCTCTCTAGCTCGAGCCATTGACGTCCTCAAGCTACTGTTGTTGCTTGACCCTGGAGTGCCTTTTGGCACACACACATTGCCATTGCATGACTCTATGATTCTCACTATCGTGCCTTGCATCATGTTCTCTTGCCTTGCATGTTCGGGAAGAGCTGCATATTTCCCGCGTGCTAATCCTTAGGGGGCCACCATGCCGGCCTTGGCCATGCACTGGTGAGCAGCCACCCTCGGATTATTCCGAGTGGTAGGGCTTGACCCTCGGGTGGCGGCACTCGCTCATCTGAGTGTGATGCTCGAGGTGGGTGTGTACTCACCGGTATTTTCCTCGCTCGCTCCCCTCACTCTTGTTGTCTTGGTTGTGTGCAAAGTTCTAAGACAAGTTACTACATCCATGGCGTGTCTTACGCCCTGTTGCTTGTTTCTCTCACCTGCCCCGCCTCACATGGGTTCACCAGGAAACTTCCCAGCAACTACTGGTATCAGAGCGGTGAGGACCCTATCTCACATCTCTTCGATCCTAGTCCTTCTGGCTCCTCGGCTCGCGACTCTCGTGGCCCATGTATCATTGCAGCGGTCTGTCTTCACCGCCGGCCGACTCTTTGGCCCTAAGCAGCAGCACCTAGTGGTACTGCAGCCCCATTCTCCACCATCTTACAGCAGTAGGCCCACACTCACAATCGACGTCTCGACAGTTCTCCTCCACTACTCGCCTCGGGTGTCCCCTCGCCCGCTCTCGGGTACTTGGCGGCTCTCCGCTGCTCTCAGCTGCTCTCAGGTTCTTCCTGCCACCAGTTGCTCTCTCAACTGCTCTCAGTTACTCTCTTTGCTCTCTCCAGCTGACCCCCAACTGGGCTAGGCTGCCCTCGGCTGCCCGTGGCTCTTGGGTGCCCTCTCGCCCGCTCTTAGGTGCTTGGCAGCACTCTGCTGCTCCCGGCTCTCCCCGGTGCTCCCTGCCCTTGGCTGCTTTCTCAGCTGCTCTCAGGTGCTCTCTTGGCTCTCCGCGGCTGTCCTCACGTGCACCCAGGCACTCTCGGCTGCCCGTGCCTCTCGGGTGCCCTCTCGTCCACTCTCGGGTGCTCGGTGTCTCTCCGCTGCTCTCAGCTGCTCTCAGGTCTTACCTGGCCTCTCCGCTCCCCTTAGCTACCCTCGGCTGCTCTCGGCTGCTCCTACAGCCACCCTGGAGTCGCCACCTTTTGACGGGCCTCCTGACGAGGAACTCAATTCTCCTCGCACCGCTGCACGCTATGTTATTCCTGAGTCACGTGGCCTGAGGCTCCGGTCTAGAAAACAGCGCCGACACAATGGCAACTGCCGACCGTCCAAGGGAATTTCACCCAAGGATCACGATCACCCCCAAGGAATTAACTATGCCTCTGGTGAGACCTAGCTACCCAGGTGCTTTCGCTCAAGGTCTTAGGGGCTCCCGCCCTCTAAGCCTTCTTCTTCCTTGGTGTGAGAGCCCAACAAATTAAGTCAGCACTCTCACACGAGCAAGATTACAACCACCTTAGCAGTTCATATCAAGCTCAGTCTCAAGCGCACAGCTCAAACAAGAGACATCAAGTGAAGGAGTAGTTGAGACAATGGCAAGTACAAGGCATAAATAGCTAAGGAGTGCCTTTGGCAGCCGAAGCGCACGCGCCTCGGCTAACCCGAAGCGCGCGCGCCTCGGCCGATGTCACTCCTTAAATTAAGGAGGTCATCCCCTCAATCAGGGAAGACATCCCCTGATCCAAGGCACATCTTGCATCTTCCAATCCGACCGTTGGATC
>SZWC01002207.1:0-24110 GCA_023375785.1 Penium margaritaceum
CGGCCGTGAGAGAGCTTCAGCGATGGTGCTTGGCTCTCCCTGCGCAAGGCACGACCAGCTCAGGCCGGTCCACTTGGCATTCCCTGCATTGTACTTTTGCACAGGCTTGCTTTGGCGCGTGCTGCGCTTTAGCGGTGTTGGTGCTGGCTGCTCATGCTGCTGCTGCTGCTGTGCTTCCCCAGATGAGGTGGCAGGAGGTGTAGAGCCACTGGCCTCTGAAGAGGCCTCGGTCGTCTCCGACAAGGTGTCGGAATCTGTCTCCGCTTCAGCCTGAGCGGACGCTCTCCCTGCGTCGGCAGTTGTCACTGCCTGCAGCTTTGGTGTTCCACACCAGTTAGGAGGGGGTACATCTCCCGCCTACAGCAGCACAATCCACTCTCCCTGTTTGGGAGAGTCCTCGGGGTTGAGGAAATCTTCCTTTCCGTTTGACTCTTCCTTGAAGTCTACGTCTCAGGAGGTGAAGACTCTGCCAGATGCCTGGTCCCACAGCCTGGACGCCTTGTGCGTGGCTTCATAGCCGACCACGCCTCCAGTGGCGTCATCCGCTCCTTGCTCTGCTCCGTACTCGCCCCCTTGCTGCGTAGTGCTGCAGTTGGCATGAGGTTGATGAGGTAGGAGGCGGTGCGCACAGCTTCTGCCCAGAAGCACTGTGGCAGTTTTGAGTCAAAACAACATGGTTTGTGTCATGCCCAGAATGGTCTGGTACATGCGCTTGGCCACGCCGTTGCTCTGCGGTGTGTAGGGGGTGGTCGTTTGGTGGTCGATGCCATGTTGTTTGAGCCACGGCTTGCACCCCTCGTACTCTCCGCTGTTGTCGCTACGCAAGGCCTTGACCTTCTTTCCAGTCTGCCGCTCCACCATGGCGACAAACTCCTGCAGCTTTTCCTGCATTCAGAATTTCACACATTTTAAAATTCACATAATCATAACTTCACCCTTTCAGAAATTCACACATTCAGAACTTCACCCATTCAGAACTTCAACCATTCAGAACTTCACCCATTCAGAACATCACCCATTCAGAACTTCTCCCATTCATAACTCCACACATTCATAACTTCACCCAATCAGAACTTCACACATTCAAAAATACACACATATAGAACTTCACCCATTCAGAACTTCACCCATGCAGAACTTTACCCATTCATAACTTCACCCATCCAGAACTTCACCCATTCAGAACTTCACACATTCAGATCTTCACCCATTCAGAACTTCACCCATTCAGAACTTCATCCATAAAAAAACTTAACCAATTCAGACCTTCACCCATTCAGAACTTCACCCTTTCACTACTCCACATATTCATAACTTCATCCATTCAGAATTTCACACATTCAAAACTTCACACATTCAGAACTTCAACCATTTAGAAATTCACACATTCAGAAATCCACCCATTCAAAACTTCACCCATTCATAACTCCACTCATTCAGAACCTCACCCATTCAGAACTTCATACATTTAGAACTTCACCCATCCATAACTTCACCCATTCAGAACCTCACCCATTCAGAACTTCACCCATTCAGAATTTCAACCATTCAGAACTACACCATTCAGAACTCCACACATTCAGAACTCAACCCATTCATAACATCACCCATTCAGAACTTCACCCATTCAGACTTTCACCCATTCAGAACTTCACCCATTCAGAGCTTCACACATTCAGAACTCCACATATTCAAGACGTCACCCATTTAGAACTTCACACATTAAGAACTTCACCCATTCAGAACATCACTCATGTAGAACTCCACACATTCAGAACATCATCCATTCAGAACTTCACCCATTCAGAACTTCACCCATTCCTGATTTCACCCATTCAGAACTTCACAAATTCAGAACTTCACCCATTCAGAACTTCACGTATTCAGAAGTCCACCCATTTAGAACTCCACAAATTCAGAACTTCACCCATTCAGAACTTTACCCATTCAGAACTTCACCCATTCATAACTTTCCCCATCCAGAACTTCAAGCATTCAGAACTTCACATATTCAGAACATCACCCATTCAGAACTTCACACATTCAGAACTTCACCCATTCAGAACATCACTCATGTAGAACTCCACACATTCAGAACATCATCCATTCAGAACTTCACCCATTCAGAACTTCACCCATTCAGATCGTTACCCATGCAGAACTTCACCCATTCACAAATTCACCCATTCAGAACTCCACACGTTCAGATCTTCACCCATTCAGAACTGCACCCAATCAGAACATCACCCATTGAGAACTTCACCCAGTTAGAAATTCACCCATTCAGAACTTTACCCATGCAGAATTTCACCCAATCAGAACTACACCCATTCAGAACTTCACACATTCAGAACTTCACACACTCAGAACATCAACCATTTATAACTTCACCCATTCAGAACTTCAACCATTCAGAACTTCACCCATTCAGAAGTTCACTCATTCTGACATTCACACATTCAGAACTTCACCTATTCAGAACTTTACCCATTCAGAACATCACCCATTCAGAAATTCACCCATTCAGAACTCCACATATTCAGATCTTCACCCATTACCCATTCAGAACATCACCCATTCAGAACTCCACCCATTCAGAACTTTACCCATTCAGAAATTCACCCATTAAGAGCTCTCCCATTCAGAACTTCACCCATTGAGAACTTCACCCATTCAGAATTTCCCCTATTTAAAACTCCACAATTTCATAACTTCCCCCATTCAGAAAATCACACATTCAGGAATTGACACATTTAGAACTTCAACCATTCAGAACTTCACACATGCAGAAATTCACCCATACAGAACTTCACCCATTCAGAACTCCACATATTCAGATCTTCACTCATTCAGAACTTCACCCATTCGGAACTTCACCCATTCAGAACTTCACCCATTCAGAACTTCACCCATTCAGAACGTCTCCCATTCCGAACTTCACCCATTCAGAAAGTTACCCATTAAGAGCTTCACTCATTCAGAAGTTCACCCATTCAGAAAGTTACCCATTAAGAGCTTCACTCATTCAGAAGTTCACCCATTCAGAAAGTTACCCATTAAGAGCTTCACTCATTCAGAAGTTCACCCATTCAGAAAGTTACCCATTAAGAGCTTCACTCATTCAGAAGTTCACCCATTCAGAAAGTTACCCATTAAGAGCTTCACTCATTCAGAAGTTCACCCATTCAGAAATCCACACATACAGAACTGCACCCATTCAGAGCTTCACCCATTCAGACTCTCACCCGATCAGAACTTCACCCATTCAGATCTTAAACCATTCAGAACTTCACCCATTTAGAACTCCACACATTCAGAACATCACCCATTCAGAACTTCACCCATTCAGAAATCCACCCATTCAGAACTCCAAAAATTCAGAACTTCACCCATTCAGAACTTCACACGTTCAGAAAGTCACATATTGAGAGCTTCACCCATTCACATCTTCAAACATTCAGAAATTCACCCATTAGGAACTTCACCCATTCATGTCTCCAAACATTCATAACTTCACCCATTCAGAACTTGACCCACTCCGAACTTCCACACATTCAGAACTCCACACATTAAAAACTTCACCCGTTCAGAACTTCACTCATTCAGAACATTACCCTTTCAGAACTTGATCCATTCAGAAATTCACCCATTCAGAATGCTGCACATTCAGAACATCAACCATTCAAAACTTCACCAATTCAGAACATCACCCATTCAAATCTTCACCCATTAAGAACTTCGTCCATTCAGAACTTCACCCATTCAGAACATCACCCATTCAAAACTTCTCCCATTCATAACTTCACACATTCATTCCTTCACCCAATGAAAACTTCACACATTCCGAAATACACACATATAGAACTTCACCCATTCAGAACTTCACCCATGCAGAAGTTTACCCATTCAGAACTTCACCCATTGAGAACTTCACCCATTCAGAAATCCAAACATTCAGATATTCACCCATTCAGAACTTCACCCATTCAGAACTTCATCCATTAAAAACTTGACCCATTCAGAACTTCACCCATTCAGAACTTCACCCTTTCACTACTCCACATATTCATAACTTCATCCATTCAGAACTTCACTCATTCAAAACTTGACATATTCAGAACTTCTACCATTTAGAAATTTCCAATTTCAGAACTCGACTTATTCAAAACTTCACCCATTCATAACTCCACTCATTCATAACCTCACCCATTCATGACTTCATCCATTCAGAACTTCACCCATTCATAACTCCATACATTTATAACTTAACCCTTTCAGAACTTCACACATTCAGAAATCCATACCTTTAGAACTTCACCCATTGATAAATTCACCCATTCAGAACCTCACCCATTCAGAACTTCACCCTTTCAGAATTTCTCCCATTCAGAACTTCACCCATTCAGAACTTCACACATTCAGAACTTCACCCATTCATAACATCACCAATTCAGAACTTCACCCATTCAGACTTTCATCCATTCAGAACTTCACCCATTCAGAGCTTCACACATTCAGAACTCCACATATTCAAGACATCACCCATTTAGAACTTCACCCATTCAGAACTTCACTCATCTAGAACTCCAAACATTCAGAACATCAACCATTCAGAACTTCACCCATTCAGAACTAAACCCATTCCTAGTTTCATCCATTCAGAAATTCACAAATTCAGAACTTCACCCATTCAGAACTTCACGTATTCAGAACTCCACCCATTTAGAACTCCACTAATTCAGAACTTTACCCATTCAGAACTTCACCCATTCATAACTTTCCCCATTCAGAACTTCACACGTTCAGAACTTCACATATTCAGAATATCAACCATTCAGAACTTCACACGTTCAGAACTTCACATATTCAGAATATCAACCATTCAGAACTTCACACATTCAGAACTTGACCCATTCAGAACTTCACCAATTCATAAACTCACACATTCAGAACTCCACCCATTCAGAATTCCACCCATTCAGATCGTTACCCATTCAGAACTTCACCCAATCAGAAGTTCACCCATTCAGAACTCCACACGTTCAGATCTTCACCCATTGAGAACTGCACACAGTCAGAACTTCACCCATTGAGAACCTCACCCATTTAGAAATTCACCCATTCAGACATTCATCCATTCAGAACTTCACCCATTCAGAATTTGACCCATTCAGAACTACACCCATTCAGAACTTCACACATTCAGAACATCAACCATTCATAAATTCACCCATTCAGAACTTCAACCAGTCAGAACTTCACCCATTGAGAAGTTCACCCATTTTGAAATTCACACATTCAGAACGTTACCTATTAATAGCTTTACCCATTCAGAACGTCACCCATTCACGAATTCACCCATTCAGAACTCCACATATTCAGATCTTCACCCATTCAGAACTGCACCCATTCAGAACTTCACCCATTGAGAACTTCACCCATTTAGAAGTTTACCCATTCAGAACTTCATCCATTCAGAGCTTCACCCATTCAGAATTTCACCCATTCAGAACTCTACCCATTCAGAACTTCACACATTCAGAACTTCACCCACTCATAACTTCACCCATTTAGAACATCAAATATTCAGAACTTCACTCATTCAGAACTTCACCCATTCAGAACTTCACCCATTCAGAACTCCGAACATTCAGAAATTCACCCATTCAGAACTTCACCCATTCAGGACTTCAACCCATCAAAGTTTCAAGCATTCAAAACGTCACCCATTCAGAGCTTCTCTAATTCAGAACTTCACACATACAGAAGTTCACCCATTCAGAAATTCACCCATTCAGAACTCCATGTATTCAAAACTTCACCCATTTAGAAATTCACACATTCAGAACTTCACCCATTCAGAACTTCAGCCATTCCAAACTCCACATATTCAGAACTTCACCCATTCAGAACGTCACCCATTAAGAACTTCACTTATTCATAACTTCACCCATTCAGAACTTCACCCATTTAGAACTTTACCCATTCAGAACTTCACCCATTCAGAGCTCTCCCATTCAGAACTCCACCCATTCAGAACATCACATATTGAAAACTTCACCCATTTGAACTTCATTCACTTAGAAATTCACATATTCATAACTTCAGCCTTTCAGAACTTCACACATTCAGAACTTCACCCATTCAGAACTTCACCCATTGAGAATTTCACCCATTCAAAATTTCCCCCATTTATAACTCCACAATTTCATCACTTCCCTCATTCAGAAATTCACACATTCAGAAATCAATACATTTAGAACTTCAACCATTCAAAACTTCACACATGCAGAACTTCACCCATTCCGAACTTCACCCATTCAGAACTCAACACATTCAGATCTTCACTCATTCAGAACTTCACCCATTCAGAACTTCACCCATTCAGAACTTCATCCATTCAGAACTTCACCCATTCAGAACTCAACACATTCAGATCTTCACTCATTCAGAACTTCACCCATTCAGAACTTCACCCATTCAGAACTTCATCCATTCAGAACTTCACCCATTCAGAACTTCACCCATTGAGAACTACACCCATTCAAAACTTCACACATTCAGCACTTCACCCATTCAGAACTTCATCCATTCATAACTTCACCCATTTAGAATTTCACCCATTCAGAAATCCACCCATTCAGAACTACACCCATTCAAAACTTCACACATTCAGCACTTCACCCATTCAGAACTTCATCCATTCATAACTTCACCCATTTAGAATTTCACCCATTCAGAAATCCACCCATTCAGAACTTCGCACATTCAGAACTTCACCCACTCATAACTTCACCCATTTAGAACTTCATCTATTCAGAACTTCACTCATTCAGAACTTCACCCATTCAGAACTTCACCCATTAAGAACTTCGCCCATTCAGAACTCCGAAAACTCAGAAATTCACCCATTCAGAACTTCAACCATTCAGGACTTCAACCCATCAAAGTTACAAGCATTCAAAACTTCACCCATTCAGAGCTTCACTCATTCAGAACTTCACACATGCAGACGTTCACCCATTCAGAAATTCACCCATTCAGAACTCCATGTATTCAAAAACTAACCTATTTAGAAATTCACACATTCAGAATTTCACCCATTCAGAACTTCAGCCATTCAAAACTCCACACATTCAGAACTTCACCCATTCAGAAGGTCACTCATTTAGAACTTCACTTATTCATAACTTCACCCATTCAGAACTTCACCCATTTAGAACTTTACCCATTCAGAACTTCACCCATTAAGAGCTCTCCCATTCAGAACTCAACCCATTCAGAACATCACATATTCAAAACTTCACCCATTTTAACTTCATTCATTTAGAAATCACATATTCATAACTTCACCCTTTCAGAACTTCACACATTCAGAACTTCACCCATTTAGAACTTCACCCATTGAGAACCTCACCCATTCAGAATTTCCCCCATTTATAACTCCACAATTTCATAACTTCCCCCATTCAGAACTTCACACATTCAGAAATCCATACATGTAGAACTTCAACCATTCAGAACTTCACACATTCAGAACTTCACCCATTCAGAACTTCAACCATTCAGAACTCCACACATGCAGATCTTCACTCATTCAGAACTTCACCCATTCAGAACTTCACCTATTCAGAACTTCACCCATTCAGAACTTCAACCATTCAGAACTCCACACATGCAGATCTTCACTCATTCAGAACTTCACCCATTCAGAACTTCACCTATTCAGAACTTCACCCATTCAGAACTTCTCCCATTCAGAACTTCATCCATTTAGAACTTCACCCATTCAGAACTTCACCCATTTAGAACTACAACCATTCAGAACTTCACACATTCAGAACTTCACCCATTCAGAACTTCATCCATTTAGAACTTCACCCATTCAGAACTTCACCCATTTAGAACTACAACCATTCAGAACTTCACACATTCAGAACTTCACCCATTCAGAACTTCATCCATTCATAACTTCCTCTATTCAGAAACTTAGCCATTCAGAACCAAAACCATTCAGAATTTCACCCATTCAGAACTTCACCCAGTCAGAACTTCACCCATTAAGAACTTCACCCATTCAGAACTTCACATATTTAAAACTTTACCCATTCGCAACTTCACACATTAAGAATTTCACATATTCATAACTTCACCGTTTCTGAATTTCACACATTCAGAACATCATCCATTCAGAACTTCACCCATTCAGAACTTCACCCATTCAGAACTTCACCCATTAAGAACTTCACCCATTAAGAACATAACCAATTCACTACTCCACACATTCATAACATTACCTATTCAGAACTTCACACATTCAGAACTTCACATTTTCAGAACTTCAACCATTCAGAAATTCACTTATTCAGAACTTCACCCATTCAAAACTTCACCCATTCATAACTCCACACATTCATAACTTCACCTATTCAGAACTTCACCCATTCAGAATTTCATCCATTCATAACTCCAAACATTCAAAACTTCACCCATTCAGAATTTCATCCATTCATAACTCCAAACATTCAAAACTTCACCCATTCAGAACATCACACATTCAGAAATCCACACATTCAGAACTTCACCCATTAAGAAGTTCACCCATTCGAAACTTCAACCATTGAGAACTTCACGCATTCAGAACTTCACCCATTCAGAATTCCAAACATTCAGAACTTTACCCATTCAGAACTTCACCCATTCAGAAATTCACCCATTCAGACTCTCACCCGATCAGAACTTCACCCATTCAGATCTTCAACCATTCAAAACTTCACCCATTCAGAACTCCACACATTCAGAACATCACCCATTCAGAACTTCACCCATTCAGAAATCCACTCATTCAGAACTCCACAAATTCAGAACCTCACCCATTCTGAATTTCACACGTTCAGAACGTCACATGTTCAGAACATCACCCATTCAGAACTTCAAACATTCAGAACTTCACCCATTAAGAACTTCACCCGTTCATGTCTCCAAACATTCATAACTTCACCCATTCAGAACTTCACCCACTCAAAACTTCACAAATTCAGAACTTAACACATTCAGAACATTACCCACTCAGAACTTCACACATTCAGAACTCCACAAATTTAGAACTTCACCCATTCAGAACTTCACCCATTCAGAACTTTACCCATTCAGAACATGATCCATTCATAAATTCACCCATTGGGAATGCCACACATTCAGAACATCACCCATTCAAGACTTCACCAATTCAGAACATCACCCATTCAAAACTTCACCCATTCAGAACATCACCCTTCAAAACTTCACCCATTCAGAACTTCATCCATTCAGAACTTCACCCATTCAGAACTTCACACATTCAGAACATCACCCTTCAAAACTTCACCCATTCAGAACTTCATCCATTCAGAACTTCACCCATTCAGAACTTCACACATTCAGAACTTCATCCATTCAGAACTTCACCCATTCAGAACTTTACTCATTAAGAACCTTACCCATTCAGAAATTCACCCATTCATAACTTCACCCATTCACTACTCCAAAGATTTCAAACTTCACCCATTCAAAACCTCACCCATTCATAACTCAACTCATTCACAACCTCACCCATTCAGAACTTCATCCATTCAGAACTTCACCCATTCAGAACTCCACACATTCAGAACTTCACCCATTCAGAACTTCACCCATTCAGAACTTCACCCATTCAAAACTCCACACATTCAGAACTTCACCCATTCAAAACTTCCCCCATTCAGAACGTTACCTATTTAAAATCTCACCCATGCAGATTTTCACCCGTTCAGAGCTTCACACATTCGGAAATTCACCTATTCAGAACTTCATGCATTCAGAACTTCACCCATTCAGAACTCCAAACATTCATAACTTCACCCATTGAGCACCTCACACATTCAGAACTTCACCCATTCAGAACTCCTCACATTAATAACTTCACACATTCAGAACATCACCCATTCGAAACTTCACCCATTCAGAATTTCAACCATTCAGAACTCTACACATTCAGATCTTCAACCATTCAGAACTACACCCATTCAGAACTTCACCCATTCAGAACTTCACCCCTTCAGAACTTCAACCAATCAGAACTTCACGCTTTCAGAGCTTCACACATTCAGAACATCACCCATTCAGAACTTCACCCTTTCAGAACTTCACCCTTTCAGAAGTTCACACATTCAGAACTTCACCCATTCAGAACTTCATCCATTCAGAACATCACCCATTCAGAATTTAAACCATTAAGAACTTCACCCATTCAGAACTTCACCCATTCAGAACTTCACCCTTTCAGAATTTCACACATTCAGAACTTCACCATTTCAGAATTTTACACATTCAGAACATCACCCATTCATAACTTCACACATTAAGATCTCCATGAATTCAGAAATTCAACCACTCAGAACTTCACACATTCAGAACTTCACGGATTCAGAACTTCTCTGATTCAGAACTTTACCCATTAAGGACCATACCCATTCAGAAATTCACCCATTCATAACTTCACCCATTCTCTATTCCACATATTTATAACTTTATCCATTCAAAACTTCACACATCCAGAACTTCAAATATTCAGAACTTCAACCATTCAGAAATTCACCCATTCAGAACTTCACCCATTCAAAGCTTCACCCATTCATAACTCAACTCATTCAGAACCTCACCCATTCAGAACTTCATCCATTCAGAACTTCACCCATTCAGAACTCCACACATTCAGAACTTCACCCATTCAGAACATCACCCATTCGGAACTTCACGCATTCACAACTCCACATATGTTTAACTTCACCCATTCAGAACTTCACACATTCAGAACTTCACATGTTAAGAACTTGAACCATTCAGAAATTCACACATTCAGAACTTCACCCATTCAAAGCTTCACCCATTTATAACTCAACTTATTCAGAACCTCACATATTCATAACTTCACCCTTTCAGAACTTCACACATTCTGAACTTCACCCATTCAGAACTTCACCCATTCAGAACCTCACCCATTCAGAACTTCACCCATTTCAAACGTCACCCATTCAGAACTTCTCCCATTCATAACTCCACACATTCATAACTTCACCCATTCAGAACTTCACACATTCAGAAATACACACATATAGAACTTCACCCATTCAGAACTTCACCCATGCAGAACTTTACCCATTCAAAACTTCACCCATTCAGAACTTCATCCATATAGAACTCCACACATTCACATCTTCACCCATTCAGAACTTCACCCATTCAGATCTTCATCTATTCAGAACTTCACCCATTCAGAACATCACACATTCAGAACTTCATCCATGAAAAATTTAACCCATTCAGAACTCCACTCATTCAGAACTAGACCCATTCAGAACGTCACCCATTCAGAACTTCACCCTTTCACTACTCCACATATTCATGCCTTCATCCATGTAGAACTTCACACATTCAAAACTTCACATATTCAGAACTTCAACCATTTATAAATTCACACATTCAGAACTCCACCCATTCAAAACTTCACCCATTCATAACTCCACTCATTCAGAACCTCACCCATTCAGAACTCCACCCATTCAAAACTTCACCCATTCATAACTCCACTCATTCAGAACCTCACCCATTCAGAACTTCATCCATTCAGAACTTCACCCATTCATAACTCCACAAATTCATAACATCACCCTTTCAGAACTTCACCCATTCAGAACTTCACCCATTCAGACTTTCACCCATTCAGAAATTCACCCATTCAGAGCTTCACACATTCAGAACTCCACATATTCAAGACTTCAGCCATTGAGAACTTCACACATTGAGACATTCACCCATTCAGAACTTCACTCAATCATTACTCCACACATTCACAACATCACCCATTCAGAACTTCACCCGTGCAGAACTTCACCCATTCCAAAAATCACCCATTCAGAACTTCAAACATTCAGATCTTCACCCATTCAGAACTTCACCTATTCAGAACTCAACCCATTTTGAACTCCACAAATTCAGAACTTCACTCATTCAGAACTTTACCCATTCAGAACTTCACCCATTCATAACTTCACCCATTCAGAACTTCACACGTTCAGAACTTCACATATTCAGAACATCAACCATTCAGAACTTCACGCATTCAGAACATCACCCATTCAGAACTTCACCCATTCATGAGTTCACACATTCAGAACTCCACATATTCAGAACTTCACCCATTCAGATCGTTACCCATTCAGAACTTCACGCATGCAGAAATTCACCCATTCAGAATTCAACACGTTCAGATCGTCACCCATTCAGAACTGCACCCAATCAGAACTTCACCCATTGAGAACTTCACCCATTTATAAACTCACCCATTCAGAACTTCATCCATTCAGAACTTCACCCATTCATAACTTCACCCATTCAGAAGTACACCCATTCAGAACTTCACACATTCAGAACTTCACACATTCAGAAAATCAACCATTCATAACTTCACCCATTCAGAACTTCAACCATTCAGAACTTCACCCATTCAGAAGCTCACCCATTCTAAAACTCACACATTCAGAACTTCACCTATTTAGAGCTTTACCCATTCAGAACTTTACCCATTCAGTAATTCACCCATTCAGAACTCCACATATTCAGATCTTCACCCATTCAGAACTGCACCCATTCACAACATCACCTATTGAGTACTTCACCCATTTAGAAGTTCACCCATTCAGAAGTTCATCCATTCAGAACTTCACCCATTCAGAATTTCACCCATTCAGAACTTCACCCATTCAGAACTTCACACATTCAGAACTTCACCCACTCATAACTTCACCCATTCAGAACTTCAACTATTCAGAACTTCACTCATTCAAACCTTCACCTATTCAGAACTTCACCCATTCAGAACTTCACACATTCAGAACTTCACCCACTCATAACTTCACCCATTCAGAACTTCAACTATTCAGAACTTCACTCATTCAAACCTTCACCTATTCAGAACTTCACCCATTCAGAATTTCACCCATTCAGAAATCCGAAAATTCAGAAATTCACCCATTCAGAACTTCACCAATTCAGGACTTCAACCCATCAGAGTTTCAAGCATTCAAAACTTCACCCATTCAGAGCTTCACTCATTCAGAACTTCACACATGCATAAGTTCACCCATTCAGAACTTCACCCATTCAGAACTCCATGTATTCAAAACTTCACCCATTTAGAAATTCACACATTCAGAATTTCACCCATTCAGCTATTCACCCATTCAAAACTCCACACATTCAGAACTTCACCCATTCAGAACGTCACCCATTTAGAACTTCACTTATTCATAACTTCACCCATTCAGAACTTCACCCATTCAGAACATTACCTGTTCAAAACTTCACCCATTAAGAGCTCTCCCATTCAGAACTCCACCCATTCAGAACATCACATATTCAAAACTTCACCCATTTGGAACTTCATTCATTTAGAAATTCACATATTCCGAAATTCACCCTTTCAGAACTTCACACATTCAGAACTTCACCCATTCAGAACTTCACCCACTGATAACTTATCCCATTCAGAATTTCCCCCATTTATAACTCCACTCTTTCATCACTTCCCCCATTCAGAACTTCACACATTCAGAAATCCACACATTTTGAACTTCAACCATTCAGAACTTCACACATGCAGCACTTCACCCATTCAGAACTTCACCCATTCAGAACTCAACAAATTCAGATGTTCACTCATTCAAAACGTCACCCATTCAGAACTTCACCCATTCGGAACTTCACCCATTCAGAACGTCTCCCATTCAGAACGTCATCCATTCAGAACTTCACCCATGCAGAACTTCACACATTTGGAGCTACACTGTTGGATATGGGGTGCCAAAAAGTGACCAAAGTGGGTTGCTCGACAAAAATCATCAGGTCACAAAAGTGAATAGAGGATGTTTTTCTGGTTCTGTAGTACTTTACGGAACTCGATTCGGAGTCCGTTTGAGGGAGATATGGATTTTCAAGGTTTGGTGGCGATGGGTCCGGTTCAAGTGATGGCTCCTGCACTACCAGCACCAATGACGGCCACAATTATTGGCTAAGGAGGTTTGGAGCGGCCTTCAGGGTAGAAAGGCGGCAGGAGGACCTTCAGGGAGCTTCAAGGAAGGTCCCCACCAAGATTATTGGTTGTGCACATGGCAGGGATAGTAATTCTCTTGTGTGAGAGTGTGACTGCCGCTCATCCCGCTAGGCTAGGAGTGTGCTAGGAGGTGAACTTTGACAGAGTGGTTCTTCCAGCTCCATGTGCCAAATGAGGCGTACTTAGGCTTGTTAGAAAGCTGTACTAATTTGACTTCTCACTCAAGAGTCGATTCAAACATTCACGTTCTCTGCAGACCTAAATTCACTTCCATGATTTCTGTCTGTGCAACCTACAACTCCCTCTGACAAACAGTTGCACCTGCTAAGGCGGCTCTTGGTGAGCCTGATCACCTCTCTGAGGGCTGCCCCAGATTCCATCAGTGGTATCAGAGCTAGAACAAGGCTTTTTCTCATCCTTGAGGCATTCCTTGTACCCTGTTTTGTGAGAGAGGCGTTTGTGGGCTGAACGTTGCACTACCATGGCGACATCCGCTTCTGTGGTGGCCGGCGTCAACATCGCCAAGTTGGAAGGCAAGAACTTCTTCAACTGGAGCAACAACATGAAGATGGTGCTGATGGAGAAGGTTCTTTGGAGCCAGGTGGATGAGAAGGAGAAGGAACCAGAAGAAAGCTCCCTATCCCCTGTCGAGGCCCGTACCTACCGCGAGAAGCGTGACCGCGCCCTCACAACCATCTACCTCCACCTCGCCGAACGGCAGCAACTCCTCGTCCGTGGCATCCTCACGCCAAAGGAGGTTTAGAAAAATCTTGAGTCTACTTATGCTTCCAATTCAATCCTTATGAGTATGTAGCTGTGTCGTCGTTTCACACTGTGAAGATGGATGAGTCCGGATCCATGATTGACTACATCAACATGGTGAAGTCTCTCTCTGACCTGCTTGCTGCGATTGAGGACCCTGTCAAGGAGCGTGTGCTCATGCCAACCATTCTCTCTGGCCTTCCTAGCAGCTACACTCCTCTCATTGTTGCCTTGGACCAGCGCAGCGACAAGCTCTCCCTCAACGATGTGGAGGAGAGCCTGCTCTTTGAGGAGGAGCGGCGCAAGAGAGAGGAGGGCGGAAGCGGACTAGACGTCGCTCTCATCACCAACTCTGGTCATGGGGGCGGTGCTACATCAACCAGGAGCAACGGCGGAGGAGGAAAGAAGAAGGGGAACTGCCACTACTGCAAGAAGCCGGGCCATTGGGCGCGCGAATGCCAGAAGAAGAAGGCGGATCTTGCGGCTGGAGTGGGAGCGGGAAAACAGTCCGACGCTTCCGCGAACGCTGCAGATTGGGAGAGTGGATTCGTGACAACCATCCGGGTCCTGCACGTCTCCGAAAACACCGCCCTGTTCTGGATCATCGACTCGGGAGCCACACGGCACATGACGTGTTGCCGGGAGTGGTTCGTTGTCTACACCGTCATTGAGCCTCCTCGGGTGTACATGGGGGACAACCATGTGCAAATGGCGGTTGGGGAGGGTGAGATTGTATTTTTTGCTTCCGTTGAGGGTAAGCACGTGGAACGTCGTGTGAAGGGGGTGCTCCATGTTCCGGGGCTGGCAGCTAACCTCCTCTCTGTCTCATCTCTCATCTTCGAAGGCATGCAGGTTTGCTTTGAGAATGGTGGCTGCACCATCTCTGCCCGTGCAGGCCGGGTGCTTGCAAAAGCAAACAAGGAGGACGGTCTTTACCGCCTCTACGTGGCGTCGGAGAAGGAAGCCGACTCAGCGTTGGCGGCGAGAGAGGGAAAACACGACATCGGCCTGTGGCACCGCCGGCTCGGTCACCTCGGCTTTGGCGCCATCATCTCCATGCAGCAGATGGTCCGCGGCCTGGAGCTCAAGGGGGTGAAGCAGCCTGGTGCATTGGCTTGTGAGAGCTGCATTGAAGGGAAGCAAGCCCGCTCTCCTTTCACGGGGGAAGGGAAGGGCGCGGCTGAGCTCTCACTCGTTCACTCTGATTTGTGTGGTCCCATGCCATCACAATCCTTGTCCGGCAAGTCGTACTTTGTCACGTTCATTGATGACAAGTCGAGGAAGACGTGGGTGTCATTCCTGGCTGGAAAGGATGAGTGCTTTGATGCTTTCAAGGTGTGGATTGCTGCTGCACAGAATGAGAGTGGCAGGCGGTTGAAGGTGCTTCGCACCGATGGTGGAGGAGAGTACCTCTCCAATGAGTTCCGCACCTTCCTCAAGCGTCGCGGGATCAAGCACGAGATCACCCCACCTGGAACACCGCAGCTGAACGGCATGGCTGAACGCGCGAACCGCACACTCATGGAGCGTGTTCACAGCATGCTCCAAGACGCGGAGCTCCCGCCAACCTTCTGGCCGGAAGTGGTCAACACTGCCGTGTACCTGAAAAACTGGAGTCCCAAGCGCGCGGTACCGCTGATGACACCGGAGGAGGCGTGGACGGGACGCAAGCCAACAGTGGCGCATCTGAAAGTCTTCGGGTGTGGCGCATTTGTGCACGTACCTGCCGGCAGCCGTAACATGCTGGAAGCAAAGTCGATGAAGGCCGCCTTTCTCGGCTACGACACCATGGGATACCGCCTCTACAACCTTGCTGC
Source organism: Penium margaritaceum (assembly GCA_023375785.1). Taxonomy (NCBI): domain Eukaryota; kingdom Viridiplantae; phylum Streptophyta; class Zygnematophyceae; order Desmidiales; family Peniaceae; genus Penium; species Penium margaritaceum. The sequence continues at coordinate 16,708 of SZWC01002207.1, forward strand.
TCGCAAGATCATCCGCAGCCGCGACGTTGTATTTCAAGAGGACGTGAAGGGCTGGAGTTAGAGCCCTATAACTGCTGTCCCACTTGCTCCCGCACTTGTACCTGAAGTGGGAGAAGTACCGGTAGCAGAAGAGGGCGGTGCGGAAGATGGCAGTGACAGTGGCAACGACAAGGAGGTGGAGGGAGCTGAGAAGGAGAAGGAGCTGGCAGCAGAATCTGATGAGGAGGAGCAGCAAAGCAATGCACAGCAGCTGCCACGACGGTCTGCACGCCTCAACAAAGGTGCAAAGGACAGTGGGGAGCCGCTAAGGCAATCCGAGCGCCTCGCAAACAAACAGAGGCCACTGGAGGAGCTGGTGAACCTGTGCACCGTTCCACCACCAACGGAGTCGTCTGACCCCGAGCTTCTCTTCCTCACAGTCACCGATGATCCAGCCACATTCGCTGAAGCCATGCGCAGCACCGAGGCGGCAGATTGGCGTGCCGCAGCAGATGAGGAGTATGGTGCGCTCATGAAGAACGGCACCTGGACTCTCAAGGAGGCTCCGCGCAGCAGCCGGGTGATCAGGTGTCGGTGGATCTTCAGGCGCAAGCGTGGTGCGGATGGTAAGGTGCTCAGGTACAAAGCACCGCTGGTTGCAAAGGGGTATGTGCAGACTGAGGGTGTGGATTACAATGAGACATTTGCGCCTGTCGCAAAGTTCCCATCCATCCGAGCGATCCTCGCTCTTGCTGCTGCTATGGACTGGGAGGTACACCAAATGGATGCGACTTGTGCATTTCTGAATGGTGACCTCGAGGAGGATGTGTACATGGAGCAGCCGGAGGGGTATGTGGTAGAGGGAAAGGCGGATTTGGTGTGCAAGCTTGTGAAGGCCCTCTACGGCCTGAAGCAAGCACCACGAGCATGGTACCACAAGATGGATGAGCAGCTGGCTGGCCTTGGATTTGTGCATAGTGAACCTGATCATGCAGTCTATGGGCGCACTCAAGAGGCAAGCCAGGTCATCATCTTGCTCTATGTTGATGATCTGCTCATTGCATCTGACTCCAAGTCTCTTTTGGACGATTTGAAGCAGTCCCTTGCTGCCAGGTTTGACATTAAAGACATGGGAGAGCTCAGTTACTACCTTGGCCTTCAGGTCAAGCGCAACCGGCAGCAGCAGACTTTGGAGTTGTCGAAGAGCACGTACGTGAGCGACATAGTCAAGCGCTTCAACATGACAGGAGCGCGCAATGTCGCAACACCACTGGAAGTGGGAGCGAAGCTGAGCATGACGCAGACTCCCCACGGCATGCAAGAGAGCAGCCGCATGGAAGCAGTGCCATACCAAGCAGCAGTTGGGAGCCTCATGTACGCAGTAGTCGGCACGCGCCTCGACATCAGCCAAGCAGTGGGAGTTCTCAGCAAGTTTTGCGCGAATCCGGGCGTGCCGCATTGGGAGGCGGTCAAGCGCGTGCTGCGCTACCTCGACAGCAGCAGCAGCCTTTGCCTCACCTTCATCGGCAACAACAGCCCCATCCTCATCGGCTACAGTGACGCAGATTGGGGAGGTGACCTGGACACAAGGAGGTCGACCAGTGGGTTCGTGTTTGTGCTCGGAGGAGGTGCAATCAGTTGGAGGAGCAAGAAGCAAGAGTGCGTCGCCCTCTCCTCCTCCACCGAAGAAGAGTACATCGCCCTGAGTGAAGCAGCAAAGGAAGCCGTGTGGCTGCGTGAGCTGCTAGCAAGCCTTGGATAGCAGCAGACCACAGCAACTACCATCTATTGTGACAACATGAGCGCCATTGCTCTGACCAAGAACGCCGAGTTTCACGCCCGCACCAAGCACATCGACCTGCGGTACCACTTCATCCGCGAGCTCGTGGCGAAGCAGGTGGTGCAGATCAAGTTCTGCCCTTCAAGCATGATGCTAGCAGACTTCTTGACCAAGCCGCTGGCAGGGCACCGCTTTCAGCAGCTGAGCGGACAGTGCGGACTTGTGTGATTTTTATTCTCGCAAAGTGGGAGAATGTTGGATATGGGGTGCCAAAAAGTGACCAAAGTGGGTTGCTTGATAGAAATCATCAGGTCACAAAAGTGAATAGAGGATTTTTTTCTGGTTCTGTAGCACTTTACGGAACTCGATTCGGAGTCCGTTTGAGGGAGATATGGATTTTCAAGGTTTGGTGGCGATGGGTCCGGTTCAAGTGATGGCTCCTGCACTACCAGCACCAATGACGGCCACAGTTATTGGCCAAGGAAGTTTTGAGCGGCCTTCAGGGTAGAAAGGCGGCAGGAGGACCTTCAGGGAGCTTCAAGGAAGGTCCCCACCAAGATTATTGGTTGTGCACATGGCAGGGATGGTAATTCTCTTGTGTGAGAGTGTGACTGCCGCTCATCCCGCTAGGCTAGGAGTGTGCTAGGAGGTGAACTTTGACAGAGTGTTTCTTCCAGCTCCATGTGCCAAATGAGGCGTACTTAGGCTTGTTGGAAAGCTGTGCTAATGTACTTTCTCACTCAAGAGTCGATTAACACATTCGCATTCTCTCCAGACCTGCATTTGCTTCCGTAATTTCTGTCTGTGCAACCTACAACTCCCTCTCACAAACAGTTGGTCCTGCCAAGGCGGCTCTTCGTGAGCCTGATCACCTCTCTGAGGGCTGCCCCAGATTCCATCATACACCCATTCAGAACTTCACATATTCAGAACTTCACCCATTCAGAACTTCATCCATTCATAACTTCACCTATTCAGAAATTAACCCATTCAGAACTAAACCCATTCAGAACTTCACCCATACAGAACTTCACCCAGTCAGAACTTCACCCATTCAGAACTTCACCCATTCAGAACTTCACATATTCAAAACTTCACCCATTCGGAACCTCACACATTGAGAACTTCATATATTCATAACTTCACCCTTTTTGAACTTCATACATTCAGATAAGCACCCATTCAGAACTTCACCCATTCATAAACTCACCCATTTAGAACTTCACCCATTCAGAACTTCACCCATTCAGAACATAACCCATTCACTACTCCACACATTCATAACTCTACCCATTGAAAACTTCACACATTCAGAACATCACATTTTCATAACTTCAACCATTCAGAAATTCACTTATTCAGAACTTCACCTATCCAAAACTTCAACAATTCATAACTCCACACATTCATAACTTCACCTATTCAGAACTTCACCCATTCAGAATTTCAACCATTCATAACTCCAAAAATTCAGAACTTCACCCATTTAGAACATCACTTATTCAGAAATCAACACATTTAGAATTTCACCCATTCAGAACTTCACCCATTCAGAACTTTACCCATTAAGAACTTCACCCATTCAGAACTTCACTGATTCAGAACTTCACCCATTCAGAACTTCAATCATTTAGAACTTCACCCTTTCAGAACTTCACCCATTCAGAACGTCACCCATTCAGACTTTCACCCGATCAGAACTTCACCCATTCAGATCTTAAACCATTCAGAACTTCACCCATTTATAACTTCACCCATTCTCTACTCCACATGTTTATATCTTCACCCATTCAAAAATTCACACATCCAGCACTTCACATATTCAGAAATTCAACCATTCAAAAATTCACACATCCAGAACTTCACATATTCAGAACTTCACCCATGCAGAACATCACCCATTCAGAACATCTCCCATTCATAACTCCACACATTCATGAATTCACCCATTCAGAACTTCACACATTCAAAAATACACACATATAGAACTTCACCCATTGAGAACTTCACCCATGCAGAACTTTACCCATTCAGAACTTCACCCATTCAGAACTCCACACATTCAGAGCTTCACCCATTCAGAACTTCACCCATTGAGAACTTCACCCATGCAGAACTTTACCCATTCAGAACTTCACCCATTCAGAACTCCACACATTCAGAGCTTCACCCATTCAGAACTTCACCCATTCAGACCTTCATCCATTCAGAACTTCACCCATTCAGAACATCACACATTCAGAACTTCATCCATTGAAAACTTTACCCATTCAGAACTTCACCCATTCAGAACTTCACACATTGAGAAATTTACGGATTCAGAACTTCACCCATTCAGAACTTCACCCATTCAGACCTTCATCCATTCAGAACTTCACCCATTCAGACCTTCATCCATTCAGAACTTCACCCATTCAGACCTTCATCCATTCAGAACTTCACCCATTCAGACCTTCATCCATTCAGAACTTCACCCATTCAGACCTTCATCCATTCAGAACTTCACCCATTCAGACCTTCATCCATTCAGAACTTCACCCATTCAGACCTTCATCCATTCAGAACTTCACCCATTCAGACCTTCATCCATTCAGAACTTCACCCATTCAGATGGTTACCCATTCAGAACTTCACCCATTCAAAACTTCCCCCATTCAGAACATTACCCATTTAGAATCTCACCCATGCAGATTTTAACCCGTTCAGAGCTTCACACATTCAGAACTTCACCTATTCAGAACTTCATCCATTCAGAACTTCACCCATTCAGAACTCCAGAAATAAAAAACTTCACCCATTCAGAACCTCACACATTCAGAACTTCACCCAATCAGAACTCCTCACATTCAGAACTCCACACATTCAGAACTTCACCCATTCAGAACATTACCCATTCAGAACTTCACCCATTCAGAACTTCACCCATTCAGAACATCACCCATTAAGAACTCTACACATTCAGATCTTCACCCATTCATAACTACACCCATTCAGAACTTCCCCCATCCAGAGCTTCACCCATTCAGAACTTCACCCATTCAGAACTTCACCCATTCAGAGCTTCACCCATTCAGAAATCAATCCATTAAGAATTTTACCCATTCAGAACATCACATGTTCAAAACTTCACCCATTCAGAATTTCACACATTTTGAACTTCACATATTCATAACTTCACCCTTTCAGAACATCACACATTCAGACCTTCACCCATTCAGAACGTCACCCATGCAGAACTTCACCCATTCAGAACATCACCCATTCAGAACTTCTCCCATTCATAACTCCACACATTCAGAACTTCACCCATGCAGAACTTCACCCATTCAAAACTTCACCCATTCAGAACTTCACCCATTCAGAACTCCACATATTCAGATATTAACCCATTCAGAACTTCACCCATTCAGATCTTCATCCATTCAGAACTTCACCCATTCAAAACTTCACCCATTCAGAACTTCACCCATTCAGAACTCCACATATTCAGATATTAACCCATTCAGAACTTCACCCATTCAGATCTTCATCCATTCAGAACTTCACCCCTTCAGAACATCACACATTCAGAACTTCATCCATTAAAAACTTAACCCATTCAGAACTTTACCCATTCAGAACTTCACCCATTCAGATCTTCATCCATTCAGAACTTCACCCCTTCAGAACATCACACATTCAGAACTTCATCCATTAAAAACTTAACCCATTCAGAACTTTACCCATTCAGAACTTGACCCATTCAGAACATCACCCATTCAGAACTTCACCCTTTCACTACTCCACATATTCATAACTTCATCCATTCAGAACTTCACACATTCAAAACTTAACATATTCAGACCGTCAACCATTTTGAAATTCACACATTCAGAACTCCACCCATTCAAAACTTCACCCATTCATAACTCCACTCATTCAGAACCTCACACATTCAGAACTTCATCCATTCAGAACGTCACCCATTCATAAATCGACACATTCATAACTTCACCCTTTCAGAATTTCACACATTCAGAAATCCATACATTTAGAACTTCATCCATTCATAACTTCACCCATTCATAACCTCACCCATTCCAAACTTCACCCATTCTGAATTTCACCCATCCAGAACTTCACCTATTCAGAACTAAACACATTTAGAATTTCACCTGGTAAGAACTTCACCCATTCATAACTTCACCCATTCAGACTTTCACACATGCAGAATTCCACATATTCAAGACTTCACCCATTTAGAACTTCACCCATTCAGAACTTCACCCATTCATAAACTCACATATTCAGAACTCCACACATTCAAAACTTCACCCATTCAGAACTTCACCCATTCAGATGGTTACCCATTCAGAACTTCACCCATTCAGAACTCCACACATTCAAAACTTCACCCATTCAGAACTTCACCCATTCAGATGGTTACCCATTCAGAACTTCACCCATTCAGAGATTCACCCATTCAGAACTCCACACGTTCAGATCTTCACACATTCAGAACTGAACCCAATCAGAACTTCACCCATTGATAACTTCACGCATTTAGAAATTCACCCATTCAGAACTTCATCCATTCAGAACTTCACACATTCAGAGCTTCACACATTCAAGAAATCAACCATTCATAACTTCACCCATTCAGAACTTCAACCATTCAGAACTTCACCCATTCAGAAGTTCATCCATTCTTAAATTCACACATTCAGAACTTCACCCATTTAGAACTTTACCCATTCAGAACATCACCCATTCAGAAATTCAACCATTCAGAACTCCACATATTCAGATCTTCACCCATTCAGAACAGCACCCATTCACAACTTCAACCATTGAGAACTTCACCCATTTAGAAATTCACCCATTCACAACTTCATCCATTCAGATCTTCACCCATTCAGAACTCCACCCATTCAGAACTTCACACATTCAGAACTTCACCCATTCAGAACTCCGAACATTCAGAACTTGACCCATTCAGAACTTCACCCATTCAGGACTTCAACTCATCAAAGTTTCAAGCATTCAAAACTTCACCCATTCAGAGCTTCACTCATTCAGAACTTCACACATGCAGAAGTTCACCCATTCAGAACATCACCCATTCAGAACTCCATGTATTCAAAACTTCACCCATTTAGAAATTCACAGATTCAGAACTTCACCCATTCAGAACTTCACCCATTCAAAACTCCACACGTTCAGAACTTCACCCATTCAGAACTTCACCCATTTAGAACTTCACTTATTCATAACTTCACCCATTCAGAACTTCACCCATTCAGAACTTCACCCATTTAGAACTTCACTTATTCATAACTTCACCCATTCAGAACTTCACCCATTTAGAACTTTACCCATTCAGAACTTCACCCATTAAGAGCTCTCCCATTCAGAACTCCACCCATTCAGAACATCACATATTCAAAACTTCACCCATTCAGAATTTCACACATTTAGAACTTCACATATTCATAACTTCACCCTTTCATAACTTCACCCATTCAGAACTTCACCCATTCAGAAATTCACCCATTCAGAACTTCACCCATTCAGACCATCACCCATTCAGAACTTCTCCCATTCATAACTCCACACATTCATAACTTCACCCATTCAGGACTTCACACATTCAGAAATACACACA
>SZWC01002207.1:36057-67190 GCA_023375785.1 Penium margaritaceum
GCTGCCGAGTTGATTTGCCAATGATGCATGGCTCACACACGGTCTCCTTGGTTCCATCAAGGCCGCTGATTTGGAGACCCCGCACCACTTCCCTCTTAGCCATCTCTTTCACTGTTGATGGAGAAATGTGGCAGAGTCGACGGTGCCATAGGTCCAAATCTCCTCCATCCTTCGTTGCAAGGTTGGCGGCGTTGGACCCCACCCGGCTGCTGAGGATCTTTGCGCGTAGCAGGTACAAGTCGTCCTCCCTCTTGGCATGCGCAATCACCTCACCTTTGCCCTCTTTGCGGATGACGGCCTCCTTCTTTGTGAAGAGAACCTCAAGTCCCTTGTCGGTAAGGCGGCTGACGGAGAGCAGGTTTGCCCCAAAGTTAGGCATATGCAGCACATCGTAGATTGTACTCGTGACAAATTTTCCATCCACAATTGACTCAATGCGGACGTTACCCTCACCGGTGGCCACCTCTGTTTTTCCATTGGCCACCGTCATGCGTCTCTCCGAGGCGCCGTAGGTGACAAATGCCGCCCTGTTGCATTGCGTGTGGCGGCCTGATCCGGAGTCGATGACGGCAACTCCCAGATCCTTCAAGTTGGTGGAGTTGTACGCCATAAGGGCGTGCTCATCTTTCTTCCCGCCCTGCTGCGACCGATCTGTTTTCTTCTTAGCACAGTTGCGCACGTAGTGGCCCTCCTTGCCGCAGTTGAAGCACTCCCCCTTCTTGTCACCCTTCTTAGTGCCCTGTTTGGCACCCTTCCACTTGTCGCCTCGGCCTCCACTTTGAGGATGAACCGTGGAAGCTGAACTTGATGCCGCTGCACTCTCTCGACCGCCACGTCGCATCCACTCATTGCGTACGTACTCAGCAACCTTGGGGTACTTGAGCTCGTCGGAAGGCCAGCCACCAAGGACTGTGATCATGGGACTCCAACTGTCTAACAAGGCCAGAAGGAGGATCATAGCTTGCAACTGAGAGTCGACCTCCCAACCCGTGGCCACGCACTCCGCTGCGAGGGACTCAATCTGCTGCATGATCTCTATGATGTTGTCGCCTTCGTTGGCTCGGAGGGTGACGAGCCGTTTGAAGATGAAGAGCTGGTTGGCAAGATTGCTTGACTGGTAGATGGGGCAGAGTTTTGACCATGCGTCCGCGGCCAGNGTGGGCATAACGCGGACACAAGGAGCGCCAACGCCTTTTTGTTGCGCTTCTTGTATGCCTCCTTCACCTCAGCCGTTGCAGTCTCCGGTGGAGCAGTCTCATCACCTGTTACAAGCTCAAGCAGTCCCTTGTCGTCGAGGAAGACCTCAAACTGCCACCTCCACAAGGCGAATCCTGTCCCATCAAACTTAAGGACAGCGCGGCTGCTCTCTTGCTCGTTGGTTGCCATGTCTTGCTGTTGGAAGCGTGAAATCAAGCTGGCTTTGAACCCCTTAGAGGCGTGGGCCCATAACCCTTTGTTGTCATGAGGGTGAGTGTGCACCCTGGAGGGTCCCTAGCAGTGGCTGTTTCACACCACCAACTGTTTTTGGAGAGATTGATATCATGGAGGCAACTGGTTCCAAGGATGGCAGAAAACTGGTGAGAGAGTGTGGCAATAGTTTTGGCCTCAATTGGATGGGAATTAACACTTTATCAAGGCTCACAAGCAGTGGCATTTTATAGCCACTGATCTAAGCTTTCCAGAACACCAAAGCATGTCAGATTTGGAGCTTCCTAGCAGATTCTATGGCTTCTATAGTGCTCCTTGGTAGGCTGTCCTTTTCCCACCTAGGAAGGCATCCCTTCCCTCCTCTAGAAGCTTCTGCCCCTTCCTAGATTCCTCAACTTGCTTCTAGTAGGAGGGAAGGTGTCCAGAAGACCAAGACACCTCTAGATGCCTTGTAGGACAAGTCACCCCTTCTAGAAGGTGTGCCACCTTCCTGGACCCTCACCTGGCCTTCTAGAAACTTAAAGAGGAACTCTACAGGTTGAGCTAGCTTCCTGGCATCTATTTTCCACCTCCCTTGAGGCAGGGCAGAATTTCATCTTGTGGGACTTGAACCCGGGCCCCTGCCTCTAGAGGTGGACACCATTAACCACTAAGCCACTAAGGCTTGTCTTTTTGGTGTTCCTTTTTGGAGTCACTCCTGCCATGGTGAGGAGCATCATTCCAACACACACATCCAGAACTTCACACATGCAGAAGTTCACACATTTAGAACTTCACCCATTTAGAACTAAACATATTCAAAACCTCACCCATTTAGAACTTCACCCATTCAGAACTTTAAGCGTTCAGAACTTCACATATTCAGAACATCAACCATTCAGAGCTCTCCCATTCAGAACTCCACCCATTCAGAACATCACATATTCAAAACTTCACCCATTTAGATCTTCATACATTTAGAAATTCGCATATTCATAACCTCACCCTTACAGAACTTCACACATTCAGAACTTCACCCATTCAGAACTTCACCCATTTAGAACTTCTTCCATTCAGAACTTCACACATTCAGAAATCCACACATTTAGAACTTCAACAATTCAGAACCCCACCCATGCAAAACTTCACCAATTCAGAACTTGACCCATTCAGAACTTCACCCATTCAGAACTCCACACATTCAGACCTTCACTCATTCAGAATTTCACCCATTCAGAAATTCACCCATTCAGAACTTCACCCATTCAGAACTTCACCCATTCAGAACTTAACCCATTCAGAACTCCAAACATTCAGGACTTTACCCATTGAGAACTTCAACCCTTCAGAATTTCACCCATTCAGAACTTCACCCATTCAGAGCTTCACACATTCAGAACTTCACACATGCAGAAGTTCACACATTTAGAACTTCACCCATTTAGAACTACACATATTCAAAATGTCACACATGTAGAACTTCACCCATTCAGAACTTTACCCATTAAGAACTTTACCCATTCAGAATTTCACCCATTCAGAGCTCTCCCATTCAGAACTCCACCCATTCAGAACATCACATATTCAAAACTTCACCCATTTAGATCTTCATACATTTAGAAATTCGCATATTCATAAATTCACCCTTACAGAACTTCACACATTCAGAACTTCACCCATTCGGAACTTCACCCATTTAGAACTTCTTCCATTCCGAACTTCACACATTCAGAAATCCACACATTTAGAACTTCAACCATTCAGAACTTCACACATTCCGAACTTCACACATTCAGAAATCCACACATTTAGAACTTCAACCATTCAGAACTCCACCCATGCAAAACTTCACCAATTCAGAACTTGACCCATTCAGAACTTCACCCATTCAGAACTCCACAAATTCAGACCTTCACTCATTCAGAATTTTGCCCATTCAGAAATTCACCCATTCAGAATTTCACCCATTCAGAACTTCTCCCCTTCAGAACTTCATCCATTCAGAACTTCACCCATTCCGAACTTCACCCATTTAGAACTAAACCCATTCAGAACTTCACACATTCAGAACTTCACCCTATCAGAACATCATCCATTCATAACTTCACCTATTCAGAAGTTAACCCATTCAGAACTAAACCCATTCAGAACTTCACACATTACGAACCTCACCCATTCAGAACTACACCCATTCAGAACTACACACATTACGAACTTCACCCATCCAGAACTATATCCATTCAGAACTTCACGCATTACAAACTTCACCCATTCAGAACTACACACATTACGAACTTCACCCATCCAGAACTATATCCATTCAGAACTTCACGCATTACAAACTTCACCCATTCAGAACTTCACCCATTCATAACTTCACCTATTAAGAAATTCACCCATTCAGAACAAACCCCATTCAGAACTTCACCCATTCAAAACTTCACCCATTCAGAACTTCATCCATTCAGAACCCCACCCATTAAGAACTTCACCCATTCAGAACTTCACCCATTCAAAACTTCACCCATTCAAAACTTCACCCATTCGGAACATAACACTTTTAGAACATCACATCTTCATAACTTCACCCTTTCTGAACTTCACACATTCAGAACTTCACCCATTCAGAACTTCACCCATTCAGAACTTCACCCATTCAGAACTCCAACCACTGAGAAATTCACATATTCAGAACTTCACCCATTAAAAACTTCACCCATTCATAACTCCACACATTCATAACCTCACCTATTCAGAACTTCACCCATTCAGAACTTCATCCATTCAGAACTTCACCCATTCAGAACTTCATCCATTCATAACACCACACATTCAGAACTTTACCCATTCAGAACATCACACATTCAGAAATCCGAACATTTTAGATATTCGCCCATTCATAACTTCACCCATTGAGAACTCTTCCCATAAAGAACTTTACCCATTCATGAATTTACCGATTCAGAACTTCACCCATTCAGAACTCCACACATTCAGAACTTCATCTATTCAGAACTTCACCCATTCAGAACTTCACCCATTCAGAGTTTTACCCATTCTGAACTTCACCAATTCAGAGCTTCGACCATTCAGAACTTCACCTATTCAGAACTCCACACATTTAGAACCTCACCCATTCACACCTTCACCCATTAAGAACTCCACTCATCCAGAACTCCACCAATTCAGAACTTCACCCATTCTGAACTTCACCCATTTAAATCTTCACAAGTTCAGAACTTCACCTCTTCAGAACCTCACCCATTCAGAACTTCACCCATTCATGTCTCCAAACATTCATAACTTCACCCATTCAGGACTTCACCCACTCAGAACTTCACACATTCAGAACTTTACACATTCAGAACTTCACCCACGCAGAACTTCACACATTCAGAACTCCACACATATAGAACTTCACCCATTCAGAACTTCACCCATTCAGAACTTTACCCATTCAGAACTTGATCCATTCAGAAATGCAACCATTCCTAACTCCACACATTCAGAACTTCACCCATAAAGAACTTCACCCATTCAAAACTTCACCCATTCAGAACTTCACCCATTCAGATCTTCACCCATTCAGAACTTCACCAATTCATAACTTCAACCATTCAGAACTTCATGTTGAAAAATTGCCCCTGCGCATGCCCAAGTGCGGCGCCGGGAGGCGCTGACAAGCCGCCAGAAAATGGAAACTCCGCTCCGGCGGATCTGGCGACTCGACATTTGCTCGGATCCTAAAATGGAGGATTGCCCCTAGAAGTTGACGAGTTGCTAAATCCGGTGGAAGTTGTTTTTGCCGGAATTGGACAATTATCAAGGGAGATATGGCTTTCCAAAGTTGGGGTATGCGCAGCGGCTCTGGGAGCCAGCTGCGACTCGAAATTCGGTCGATAATCGACCGGACCGAGTAACAAAAATACCATCTGGAGAAAATGCTCCGATAGGCCTGCCGAGGCGTCCGGTGGATGATCCACCTGATCCGGCGGATCATCCACCGGATCCAGTAGTGCAGGTTGTTACTGAGGGACTTAGCCAAAAANGACATTTGCTCGGATCCTAAAATGGAGGATTGCCCCTGAAAGTTGATGAGTTGCTAAATCCGGTGGAAGTTGTTTTCGCCGGAATCGGACAATTATCAAGGGAGATATGGCTTTCCAAAGTTGGGGTATGCGCAGCGGCTCTGGGAGCCAGCTGCGACTCGAAATTCGGTCGATAATCGACCGGACCGAGTAACAAAAATACCATCTGGAGAAAATGCTCCGATAGGCCTGCCGAGGCGTCCGGTGGATGATCCACCTGATCCGGCGGATCATCCACCGGATCCAGTAGTGCAGGTTGTTTCTGAGGGACAGCCAAAAATCTGGCTCGGCGTTCGAAACTCAGTAGTACGTTTTGTTACTCAAGGACTTAGTCAAAATTCTGACTGCAGGTCCACGGACAGGTTTCGAACCTCGTCACACCCCATCACCAAACACAACCCAAAAGAGGGTAGGGTGCATGGAAACAGTGCAGGAGATCCCCACACCATGTGCAATGGGATATGCGCCTTGGGAAAGGTGCTTCGCACGTGAACAAAGGCGCCACGGCGAGTGGCGGCGTCAGGCTTCTGTGGTGGGTGAGACCTGCGCTTCGGCAAGCATAACTTGAGCTACGCTTGGCCAAATCGCGCGCGGTTTGGTGCATTGGAAAGCTCATGACTAGCCCTATAAATGTTGTGATCATATCTATGTTAAAAAACTAACGCCAAATGACGTTATTCCCTTCGCAAACTGACTTTCTCTAAATTCCTGCTCACATAGCGTGAAGCGACCAGAAAGCTCACGCTCAGTCTCAGATTTGCCCAAAACAGTAGACGTGAACCACTAGAGACAATCAGACAAACGTCAGGACCGCACCACGCGGATCTCATCCTGACAAAGGGTTATGGGCCTACGGGTCTGAACGCCTCCATCGTTCACGTCTTCCGCAGCGCACGGGATCGTCATCTTGGACGTCACCGTGAAGTTCTGAGAACTCGTCGGAGTAGCAGCTGCGCACATGGCTCAGAAGGAGACGCAGCCCATTCAGAAGTATGCGGGCGGCCCAGGTTTTGGGCTATGGAGGTGTCAGTTTGAACTGCACCTCTTGCATAAGGGGCTGGTGGACGTCATGTTGGGAAAGGAGGTGCTCACAGAGGCGACTGCTACGGACGCGAAGGAGCAGGCCTTCAAAAAGAAGAACACGGAGGCGCTCATGCTTCTGGTGTCCCGGACAGCCGAGTCGCAGTGGGGCTACTTCCAAGGCTGCAAGCTGGCAGCCAAAGCTTGGGAAAAGCTCTACGCCATCCACCAATCCAAGTCGCTCGCGAACAAAATCTTCGCGATGAAGCGACTCCTCACGGTGAGAATCGAGGAGAGAGATGATGTCATCTCCGCCATGCAGCAGATCGAGTCGCTCACCTCGCAATGCAATGACGTGGGGTGGAAGATCAACACGCAACTGCAGACGATGGCCCTCCTCATGGCCCTACCTGATAGTTGGGGCCCACTCATCACCATCCTTGGAGGATGGTCAGAGTACAAGCTCACCTATGGCGCGGTCGCAAAGCACATCCGCAACGAGGCGCAGTGCCGGAGCTACGGGGAGTCCTCGTCTTCCTCATCGGCTCTCGTCACCAAAACACGCGGTGGCGGAAGCGGGGGTCGAGGAAGTGGCGGAAAGGGCGGTGGCAAGAAGGGCGCCAAGAAGGGTGCGTGCCGCAACTGCGGCAAGGAGGGCCATTGGGCCCGTGAGTGCCCGATGGAGGCAAAGACCGGCGGCAAAAACAGCAAGGGCAGGTCGCTCCTCAATGGCAACAAGAACCACTTCCTCAAGAAGGCCAACAGGCGGTGCCTGGATTCCGGGGCCGAGGAGCAGACCCAAGTTAAAAAGGTGGGGTTCGTCACCTACGAGAAGTCCTCCAAGTCAATGGTGTTCGCAAACGACAAAGTCGAACCGGCGGCCGGCCAAGGCAACGTGGAGGTGGAAGTCGTGGTGGGCGGTAAGAAGGAGCTGTGCACAATCCGTGATGTGCAGCACGTCCCCGGCCTAGCTGACATTTTGAGTTTCAGCCGCTTGACGGACAAGAGGTATGAGGTCCTCTTCCGTAGGAAAGGCGTAGTGGTGCGCATTGACGGCGACGGCGAGGTCGTGCTGGAGGCGAAGCGCGAGGGCGGTCTCTACATCGTGGAGACCAAGGTGGTCCCAGCGGCATCCGACGCAGCAGATTCGCAGGAGCGCATCGTCAACATGGCCAAGGGAGGAAGCGCTGATCTGGAGCTCTGGCACCGACGGTTGGGGCATTCGGCGCCCGCAACCGTTAAGGAGATGGCGAAGCGCGACATGGTGCGCGGCCTTGTCATCGACGGTACAGACGCGGCAGCAGATGCAGTTGCGCACAAAAAGTGCGAGCCTTGCATTTTGGGCAAGGCGCGGCGCAAGCCATTCAACGCGAAAGCGGCTCGCACAAAGGACCTGCTGGAGGGCGTGCACAGCGACGTGTGCGGACCGTTCAAAACGCCGTCAAACGGCGGCTTCAGATTCTTCGTCACCTTCATTGACGACTGCAGCAGGAAGCTCTACGTGTACTTCATGAAGCGGAAAAGCGAGGTCCTGGACCGGCTGAAGGAGTACGTCGGAGCGGTGGAGAGGCAGACTGGCCGGAAGGTCAAAGCGCTACGCAGCGACAATGGCGGAGAGTACATGGGCTGCAGCGGGTGGATGATGCAGCAGGGCATCAACTGGGAACCCACTACGCCGTACTCGCCACAGTCCAACGGAGTGGCGGAGCAGGCGAACCAGACGCTGCTCAACATGGTGCGGACCATGCTTGTGGATGCGGGGTTGCCGCGAGGTTTCTGGGCGGAGGCTGTGCGTACAGCGAGCTACACCATCACCCTTACCCCAACAGCGGTGCTAAAGGGAAAGGGCGGCTGGAAGACGCCGCAGGAGGTTTGGAGCGGGCGCAAGCCAAACGTGGCGCACCTGAAGGTGTTTGAGTGCAAGGCGCACGCGATGGTGCAGGCAGCGCAACGACGCGACAGCGAGCTGGAACCGCGGGCAAAGCCGTGCTTGATCCTCGGCTACGAGAGCGCGCAAAAAGCATACCGGCTCTGGGACCCGCGCACGCAAGAGATCATCCGTAGCCGTGACGCCAAGTTTGACAAGCAGCAAAGCTTCAGCAGCAGCAGCAACGACATGAGCGTCGGGAACACTCCAAAACAGGGGGAGTGGTTCCAGCTCCTTGACTACGAGGAGGAGCCGGCGGACGCGGAGGTCGATGATGCGGCGTCAGAGCGTGGCGGTGTAGCAAGTGCAGCAGCCGACGCAGAGGACTCCGACGATGATGCAGCTGGGCAGGAGATCCGGCGGAATGATCCGTCGAAGGAGACACCACGGGTGACGAAGCGCGCACTCCCGGCGGAGTTCGCGTCGGGCGTCGGAGAAAAGTCCTTCGGATGCGCCGCTCGTCCGGTTGATGGTTCACCGGAGCGGGAAGAATCCTCGGGAAGCCGTCCGGTCGATGACTCACCAGAGCGGGTTGAGTCGGAAGGATCGTAGCAGAGCGACGAGATGCCAAGACTACAGCGCCGCAGCGGGAGGCAGCGGAGAGCGGAGAAGCGTTTTGATGCAGGCACCGGTCGATGGGTTGGTATGACGCGGTACATGCTGGCTGCATCAACGGAGCCGACGACCGTGCAAAAGGCGCTTGCGCGGCCCGAGGGAAAGCAGTGAGACGCCGACATCAAGTCGGAGTTGGCGTCCATTGCTGAAAACGACACGTGGCAGCTCGTTGACAGGCCGAAAGAAGCCAAGGTCATCTGCTCCAAGTGGGTCTTCAAGACCAAGTTCACAAAGGAAGGTGTGGTTGATAAGTAGAAGGCGTGGCTCGTGGCGAAGGGGTATGCACAGCGTAAGGGCGAGCACTACGATGAGACGGATGCCCCCGTCGCCAAGTTCACAAGCATCCGGGCGATCCTTGCGGTGGCACCCGCGAAGGACATGGAGCTCCACCAAATGGACGTAAAGACGGCCTTCCTCAATGGCATCATTGACAAGGAAATCTACATGGAGGTGCCGGAGGGGGTGGAGGCGCCGGAGGACAAGGTGTGCAAGCTGCGGAAGTCCTTGTACGGGCTAAAACAATCGCCCCGGTGCTGGTACCAACAGATGGACAGCTTCATGGCACAACTCGGCTTCAAGCGCTGTGAGGCGGATCACAGTGTGTACATGCAGAGTAGCAAGAAGCTCCATCAGATTGTCGCACTCTATGTGGACGATCTGATCTTGTGCTCCTCAGACCTGCCGAGCCTACAGCAGCTAAAAGAGCAGCTGAGCAGCAGGTTCCAGATGTCGGACATGGGGGAGCTGGAGTTCTACCTCGGGGTGAGCATTACGCGGAACCGGAGGGCGCACACGCTTGAGCTGGGGCAGGCCAAATACGTGGCCGAGGTGCTGAAACAGTACGGCATGGAGGACTGCAAACCAGTGTGCATTCTTGTCTCCACGACCTATGAACTGAGTGCGGCAATGGCGCCGCAAACAAAAGAAGAGCGGGAGGATATGGCAGGGGTGCCTTACCAATCGGCGGTGGGCAGCCTCATGTACGCCATGGTGGCGACTCGACCGGACCTGGCCTACGCGGTGGGCCAAGTGAGCAGGTATGTGGCCGATCCAGGGCCACTACACTAGCAGGCGTTCAAGCGCATTCTCCGCTACCTGCAGGCGACGCGGCATGCGCGCCTGAGGTTCGACGGTAAGGGGCGGGCGGACCCTTTGCGTCTGGTCTGCTACACGGACGCAGACTACGCCGGGGATGTGGACAAGCGGAAGTCCACATCCGGCTACGTGTTCTTCCTTGCTGGTGCAGCCGTTTCGTGGTGCAGCAGGAAGGAGGACTGCGTCACCACCTCCATAGTGGAAGCTGAGTACATCGCGCTGGCCGAGGCGGTCAAGGAGGCGGTGTGGCTCCGCAGGTTCCTGGGGGAGCTGGGCGTGCCACAGCTGGAGCCTTCGGTGGTGCACGAGGACAACACCGGCTCCATCTCGCTGACCAACAACGCGACGCAGCACAGGAGGACGAAGCACATTGACGTGCGACATGGTTGAGATGAGGCAGGTGGTGCTATAGCACTGAAGCACACACAGCATGCTTGCGGATTGCTTGACCAAAGCGCAACCCGCAGACCGGTACGCGATGAGCGTGGCCGGACTTGGGATGACCAGCTATGATGGGCTGGAGGACGCAGCGGAAGATGAGTGAGAGCAAGCAGAAGCAGCGGGCATGGAAGGTGCAAGGGGGAGAATGTTGAAAAATTGCCCCTCAGCATGCCCAAGTGTGGCGCCGGGAGGCGCTGACGAGCCGCCAGAAAATGGAAACTCCGCTCCGGCGGATCTGGCGACTCGACATTTGCTCGGATCCTAAAATGGAGGATTGCCCCTGAAAGTTGACGAGTCGCTGAATCCGGTGGAAGTTGTTTTCACCGGAATCGGACAATTATCAAGGGAGATGGCTTTCCAAAGTTGGGGTATGCGCAACGGCTCTGGGAGCCGGCTGCGACTCGAAATCCGGTCGATAATCGACCGGACCGAGTAACAAACATACCATGTGGAGAAAATGCTCCGATAGGCCTGCCGAGGCATCCGGTGGATGATCCACCTGATCCGGCGGATCATCCACCGGATCCAGTAGTGCAGGTTGTTACTGAGGGACTTAGCCAAAAATCTGGCTCGGCGTCCGAAACTCAGTAGTACGTTTTGTTACTCGAGGACTTAGTCAAAATTCTGACTGCAGGTCCGCAGACAGGTTTCGAACCTCGTCACACCCCATCACCAAACACGACCCCAAAGAGGGTAGGGTGCGTGGAAACAGTGCAGGAGATCCCCACACAATGTGCAATGGGATATGCACCTTGGGAAAGGCGCTTCGCACGTGAACGAAGGCGCCATGGCGAGTGGCGGCATCAGGCTTCAGTGGTGGGTGAGACCTGCGCTTCGGCAAGCATAACATGAGCTACGCTTGGCCGAATCGCGCTCCATTTGGTGCATTGGAAAGCTCATGACTAGCCTTATAAATTTTGTAATCATATCCATGTTCACAAACTAACGCAAAATGACGTTATTCCCTTTGCAAACTGACTGTCCCTAAATTCCTTCTCACATAGCGTGAGGAGACCAGAAAGCTCGCGCTCAGTCTCAGATTCGCCCAAAACAGTAGACGTGAACCACTAGAGACAATCAGACAAAGGTCAGGACCGCACCACGCGGATCTCATCCCGACACTTCACCCATTCAGAACTCAACCCATTGAAACCTTCACCTATTCAGAACTTCACATATTCAAAATTTCACCTAGTCAGAACTTTACACATTTAGAAATTCACTTATTCATAACTTCACCCTTTCAGAACTTCACACTTTCAGAAGTTCACCGATACAGAAATTCACCCATTCAGAACTTCACCCATTCAGAACTTCACCCTTTCGAAACTTCACTCATTCAGAACTTCACCCAATCAGAACTCCACACATTCATAACCTTTCCCATTCAGAGCATCACCCATTCATAAATCCACACATTCATAACTTGACCCATTCAGAACTTCATAGACTCAGAAATCCACACATTTAGAACTTGACCCATTCAGAACTTCACCCGTTCAGAACTTCAGTCATTCAGAACTTCACCCATTCAAAACTTCACCCATTCAGAACTTCACCCATTAAGAACTCCACACATTCAGATCTTCACCCATTCAGAACTTCACCCATTCACAACTTCACCCATTCAGAACTTCAACCATTCTGAATTTCAACGATTCAAAACTTCAACCATTCAGAGCTTCACACATTCAGAACTTTACCCATTCAGCACTTCACCCATTCAGAACGTCCCCAATTTACAACTCCACATATTCAAAACCTCACCCATTCAGAACTTCACCCATTCAGAACTTCACCCATTCAGGAATCCACACATTTAGAACATCACCCAATTAGAACTTCACCCATTCATAAATTTACCCATTCATAACCTCACCCATTGAAATCTCCACACATTAAGAACTTCACCCATTCAGAACTTCACCCATTCAGAACTACACCCAGTCATAACTTCACACATTCATAACTTCACCCATTCAGAACTTCATACGTTCAGAACTTCACATATTCAGAACTTCACCCAAGCAGAACTTCACAGATTCAGAACTTTGCCCATTCAGAAATTCACCTATTCATAACTCCACACATTCAAAACTTTACCCATTCAGAACTTCACCCTTTCATAACTTCACACTTTAACAACTCCACATTTTCAGAAATTCAGCCACTCAGAACTTCACACATTCAGAACTTCACCCATTCAGAACTTCACCCACTCAGAACTTCACCCATTCAAAACTTCATCCATTAAGAACTTCATCCATTCAGAACTTCACCCATTTAGAACTTCACCCGTTCAGAACT
Source organism: Penium margaritaceum (assembly GCA_023375785.1). Lineage (NCBI taxonomy): Eukaryota > Viridiplantae > Streptophyta > Zygnematophyceae > Desmidiales > Peniaceae > Penium > Penium margaritaceum. The sequence continues at coordinate 48,958 of SZWC01002207.1, forward strand.
CCACACATTCAGATCTTCACCCATTCAGAAATTCACCCATTCAGAACTTCACCCATTTAGAACTTCACCCATTCAGAACTTCACCCATTCAGAACTTCACCCATTCAAAACTCCATCCATTCAGAACTTCACCCATTCAGAAATTCACCCATCAGAGTGACACCCATTCAGAACCTCACCCATTAACAAAATCATCCATTCAGAACATCACCAATTCAGAACTTCATCCATTCATAACTTCACCCATTCAGAACTTCACCAAATCAGAACTTAAACCATTCAGAACTTCACCCATTCAGAAGTTCACATATGCAAAACTTCACATTTTCAAATCTTCATCCATGCAGAACTTCACACATTTAGAACTTCACATATTCATAGCTTCACCCTTTCAGAACATTACACATTCAGAACTTAACCCATTCAAAACTTCACCCATTCAGAAGTTCACCCATTGAGAACTTCACCCGTTCAGAGCTTCACCCATTCAAAAATCCACACATTCAGAACTTTACCCATTCAGAACTTCATCCATTCGAAACTTTGCCCATTTAGAACATAACCCATTCAGAGCTTTACCCATTCACAAAGTCACACATTCAGAACTTCACCCATTCAGAACTTCACCCATTCATAACTGCCTACATTCATAACTAAACCCATTCAAAACTACACACATTCAGAAATCCACTCATTTAGAACTTCACCGATTAAATACATCGCCCATTCAGAACTTCACCCACTCAGAACTTCACACATTCAGAAATTCACCCATTCACAACTTCACCCATTCAGAACTTCACACATTGAGAACTTCACCCATTCAGAACTTCACCCATTCAGAACACCACACATTCAGAACTTCACCCATGCAGAAACTCACCCATTCAGAACTTCAACCATTCAGAATGTCACCCATACAGAACTTTACCCATTCAGGAATTCATTCATTCAAAACGTCACCCATTCAGAACTCCAAGTATTCAAAACTTCACCCATTCAGAACTTCACTTATTCAGAACCTCACCCATTTAGAACTTCACCCATTCAGAACTTCAAACATTCAGAACTTCAGCCATTCAGAACTTCACACATTCAGAAATTCACCCATTCAGAACCTCACCCATTCAGAACTTCACCCATTCAGAACTTCACCCATTAAGAACTTCACCCATTCACAACTTTACCCATTCAAAACATCTTCTATTCAGAACTTCACACATTCACACCTTCACCCATTCAGAACTTCACACATTCAGAACGTCACCCATTCATAACTTCACCAATTTAGAATTTAACCCATTCAGAACTTCACCCATTCAGAACATGACATATTAATACCTCCACCATTTCAGAACTTCACACATTCAGAACTTCACTTTTTCAGAACTTCAAACATTCAGAACGTCACCCTTTCATATCTTCACACATTTAGAACTTTACCCAGTCAGAACTTCTCCCATTCAGAACTTCATCTTCCACAACTTCACCCATTCAGAACTTCACCCATTCAGAACATCACGCATTCAGAACTTCACCCATTCAGAACATCACACATTCAGAACTTCACCCATTCCGAACTTCACTCATTCAAAACTTCACCCATTCAGAACTTCACCCATTCAGAAATTCAACCATTCAGAACTTCACCCATTCAGAACTTCACCCATTCAGAACATCACCCATTCAGAACAGCTCACATTTAGAACTTCACCCATTCAGAACTTCACCCTTTCAGAACTTCACGCCTTCAAAACTTCACCCATTCAGAACTTCACCCTTTCAGAACTTCACACATTCAGAACTTCAACCTTTCAGAACTTAACACATTCAGAACTTCACCCTTTCAGAAAATCACACATTCAGAACTTCACCCATTCAGAACTTCACCCATTCAGAACTTAATCCATTCAGATCTACACCCATTCAAAACTTCACCCATTAAGATCTTCACCCATTCAGAACATCACCCTTGCAGAACTTCACCCATTCAGAACTGCACACATTCAGGAATTCACCCATTCAGAACTTCATCCATTCCAATCTTCACCCATTCAGAACTCCACCAATTCAGAACTTCAACCATTCAGAACTTCACCCATTCAGAACTTATCATATTCAAAACTTCACGCATGCAGAACTTCATACATTCAGAACATCACATATTCATTACTGCACGCATTCAGAACTTCACCATTTCAGAAATTCACCCTTTCAGAACTTCAAACATTCAGAACTTCACCCATTCATAACTTCACCCATTCACATCTTCATCCTTTGACAACTTCACACATTCAGAACTTCACCCATTCAGAGCTTCACGCATTTCCAACTTCATCCATTCAGACCTTCACCCATTCAGAACTTCACCCATTCAGAACTTCACCATTTCAGAAATTCACCCTTTCAGAACTTCAAACATTCAGAACTTCACCCATTCATAACTTCACCCATTCACATCTTCATCCTTTGACAACTTCACACATTCAGAACTTCACCCATTCAGAGCTTCACGCATTTCCAACTTCATCCATTCAGACCTTCACCCATTCAGAACTTCACCCATTCAGAACTTCACCCATTCAGAACTTCTCCCATTCAGAAATTCACCCATTCAGAACTTCAACCTTTCAGAACTTCACCCATTCAGAACTTCAACCATTTAGAACTTCACCCTTTCAGAACTTCACTCTTTCAGAATTACACACATTCAGAACTTCACACATTCGGAACTTCACACATTCAGAACCTTACCCATTTTGAACTTCAACCATTCAGAAATTCACCCATTCAGAACGTCACCCATTCAGAACTTCACCCATTCAGAACTTTACCCATTCAGAACTACACGCATTCAGGACTTCACCCATTCAGAGCAGCACACATTAAGAAGTTCACCCATGCAGATTTTTCCCCATTCACAACTTCACCCTTTCATTACTTCATGCCTTCAGAACTTCACCTATTCAGAACTTCACCCTTTTAACATCACCCAGAAAAAAACATTTTCAGAACTTCAGCCATTGAGAACTTTACCCGTTCAGAACTTCACCCTTTAAGAACTTCACACATTCAGAACTTAACCCATTCAAAACTTGACCCAATTAGATTATCACCCATTCAGAGCTTCACCCATTCAGAACTGCACCCATTCAATGCTTCACCCATTCAGATCTTCACCAATTCAGAACATCACCCTTTCACAACTTAACCAATTCAGAACTTCACCCATTCAGAGCTTCACCATTTCAGAACTTCACCCTTTCAGAAGTTCACACATTCAGAAGTTCACACATTCAGAACTTCAAACATTTAAAACTACACCCATTCAGAACATCACACATTCAGCACTTCACCCATTCAGAACTTCACCCATTCAGAAATTCATTCATTCAGAACTTCACCCCAACAGAACTTCACACTGTCAGGACTTCACACATTCAAAACTTCACCCTTTCAGAACTTCAAACATTCAGAACTTCAGCCATTCAGAGCTTCACCCATTCAGAACTTCGCCCTTTCAGAACTTTAGACATTGAAAACTTCACCCATTCAGAACTTCACCCATTCCGATTATCACCCATTCAGAATTTCACCCATTCAGAACTTCATCCATTCAGAAGGTCACCCTTTCAGAGCTTCACCCATTCAAAACATCACCTATTCCGAACTTCACCCATTCAGAACTTCACCCATTCAGAACAGCACTCATTCAGAACTTCACCAATTCAGAACTTCACCCATTCAGAACTTCACCCTTTCAGAACGTAACACATTCAGAACTTCACTCATTCTTCGACCATTTAGATTATCACCCATTCAGAGCTTCACTTATTCAGAACTGCACCCATTCAGAACTTCAACCATTCAAAACTTCACCCATTCATATCTTAACCCATTCAGAACTTTACCCTTCCACAACTTCACCCATTCAGAACATCACCCATTCAGAGCTTCACCATTTAAGAAAATCACATATTCAGAAGTTCACACATTCTGGACTTAACCAATTCAGAACTTACCCCATTCAGATCTTCACCTATTCAGAACTTTACCCATTCAGAACTTCAACCTTTCAGAACTTCACCTATTCAGAACTTCACACATTCAGAATTGCACCCATTCAGAACTTCACCCATTCTGAACGTTATCCATTAAGAACTTCACCCATTCAGAACTTCATCTATTCAGAACTTCACCCATTCAGAACTTCACCCATTCAAAACTTCATCCTTTCACAACTTCACACATTCAGAACTTCACCCATTCAGAACTTCAATTTTTCAGAACATCACCCATTCAGAACTTCACCCATTCTGAAATTCACCCTTTCAGAACTTCACCCATTCAGAACTTCACCCGTTCAGAACAGCACACATATACAAGTTCACCCATTCAGAACTTCACCCATTCAGAACTTCACGCTTTCAGAACTTCACGCATTCAGAACTTAACCCTTTCAGAAAACCACATATTCAGAACTTCAACCATTGAGAAATGCACCCATTCAGAACTTCACCCTTTAAGAAGTTCACACATTCTGATCTTCACCCATTCAGAAATTCACCCATTTAGATTATCACCCATTCAGAGCTTCACCCATTCAGAACTTCATCTATTCATATCTTCTCCCATTAGAAACTTCAACCATTCAGATCTTGAGCCATTCAGAACTTCACCATTTCACAACTTCACCCATTCCGAACATCACCCATTCAGAGCTTCACCCGTTCACAACTTCACCCTTTCAGAACTTCACACATTCAAAACTGCACACATGCAGAACTTCACCCATTCAGAGCATCACACATTCAGAACTTCACCCATTCAGAACTTTACCCATTCAGAACTTCACCCATTAAGAACTCCAGCTATTCACAACTTCACCCAAACCGAACTTCACCCTTTCAGGACTTCACACATTCAGAATGTCACCCTTTCACAACTTCACACATTCAGAACTTCACCCATTCACAACTTCACCCAAACCGAACTTCACCCTTTCAGGACTTCACACATTCAGAATGTCACCCTTTCACAACTTCACACATTCAGAACTTCACCCATTCAGAACTTCACTCATTCAGAACTTTACCCATTCAAAACTTCACCCATTCAGAACTTCACCCATTCAGAACTTCACCCATTCAGAACTTCATCCATTCAGAACGTCACACTTTCAGAACTTCACCCATTCAGAACTTCACCCATTCAGAACTTCACCCATTCCAAACTGCACACATTCAGAACTTCGCTCATGCTGAACTTCGACCATTGAAAACTCCACATATTCAGAACTTCACCCATTCAGAACATGACCCATCCATAACTTCACCCATTCAGAACTCAACTCATTCAGAACTTCACCCATGCAGAACTTCACCCATTCAGAAGTTCACATATTCAAAACTTCAGCCATTCAGAATTTCGCACCCATTCAGAACATCACATATTCATTAATTTACCCATTCAGAACTTCACCTTTTCAGAACTTCACCCTTTCAGAACTTCACACATTCAGATCTTCACCCATTCAGAACTTCACCCATTCAGAACTTCATCCTTTCAAAACTATACACATTCTGAACTTCACCCATTTAGAACTTCACCCATTCATGACTTTACCCATGCAAAACTTAACCCATTCAGAACTTCATCCATTCAGAAATTCAACCTTTCAGCACTTCACTCATTCAGAACTTCACCCATTCAGAATTTCACCCTTTCCGAACTTCACGCTTTCAGAATTTCACACAATCAGAACTTTACACATTCATAACTTCATATATTCAGCACTTCATCCATTCAGAACCTCACCCATTCAAAAATTCACCCATTCCGAACATCACCCATTCAGAACATCACCCATTCAGAACTTCACCCATTCAGAAATTCACCCATTCAGAACTTCACCCATTCAGAACTTCACCCATTCTGAACTTCACCCACTCCGAACAGCACACATTCAGAACTTCACCCATTCAGAAATTCACCCTTTCAGAACTTCACGCATTCAGAACTTCGCACATTCAGAACTTCAACCTTTCAGAACTTAACACATTCAGAACTCCACCATTACAGAAAGTCACACATTCAGAACTTGAACCATTCAGAACTTCACCCATTCAAAACTTCACCCTTTAAGAACTTCACACATTCAGAACTTCGGCCATACAGAACTTCATTCCTATAGATCATCACCCATTCAAAGCTTCACCCATTCAGATCTTCACCCATTCAGATCTTCACCCATTCAAAACTTCGCCCATTCAGATCTTCACCCATTCAGAACTTCACGCATTCAGAACTTCACGCATTCAGAACTTCACGCATTCAGAACTTCACGCATTCAGAACTTCACGCATTCAGAACTTCACGCATTCAGAACTTCACGCATTCAGAACTTCACGCATTCAGAACTTCACGCATTCAGAACTTCACGCATTCAGAACTTCACGCATTCAGAACTTCACGCATTCAGAACTTCACGCATTCAGAACTTCACGCATTCAGAACTTCACGCATTCAGAACTTCACGCATTCAGAACTTCACGCATTCAGAACTTCACGCATTCAGAACTTCACGCATTCAGAACTTCACGCATTCAGAACTTCACGCATTCAGAACTTCACGCATTCAGAACTTCACGCATTCAGAACTTCACGCATTCAGAACTTCACGCATTCAGAACTTCACGCATTCAGAACTTCACGCATTCAGAACTTCACGCATTCAGAACTTCACGCATTCAGAACTTCACGCATTCAGAACTTCACGCATTCAGAACTTCACGCATTCAGAACTTCACGCATTCAGAACTTCACGCATTCAGAACTTCACGCATTCAGAACTTCACGCATTCAGAACTTCACGCATTCAGAACTTCACGCATTCAGAACTTCACGCATTCAGAACTTCACGCATTCAGAACTTCACGCATTCAGAACTTCACGCATTCAGAACTTCACGCATTCAGAACTTCACGCATTCAGAACTTCACGCATTCAGAACTTCACGCATTCAGAACTTCACGCATTCAGAACTTCACGCATTCAGAACTTCACGCATTCAGAACTTCACGCATTCAGAACTTCACGCATTCAGAACTTCACGCATTCAGAACTTCACCCATTCCGAACTTCACCCATTCAGAACTCCACACATTCAGAACTTCAACCATTCAAAACTTCACCCATTCAGAATTTCAGCCATTCAGAACTTCACCCATGCAGAGCTTCACACATTCAGAACTTCACCCATTCAGAACTTCACCCATTCAGAACTCCAAACATTCAGAACTTCAACCATTCAAAACTTCACCCATTCAGAAGTTCAGCCATTCAGAAACTCACCCGTGCAGAGCTTCACACATTCAGAACTTCACCAATTCAAAAGTTAACCCATTCAGAACTTCACCCATTCAGAACTTCACATATTGAAAACTTCACCCATTTAAACTTTCACACACGAAAAACTTCTCGCATTCAGAACATTACCCATTCAGAACTCCACACATTCAGAACTTCACCCATTCAGAACTTCACACATTCAGAACTTCACCCATTCAAAACTTCACCCATTCAGAACTTCACCCATTTCAGAACTTCACCCATTCAGAACGTCAGCCATTCAGAACTTCACCCATTCAGAACTTCAGCCATTCAGAATTTCACCCATTCAGAACTTCATTCATTCAGAAAATCACACATTCAGAACTTCACCCATTCAGAAAATCACCCATTCTGAACTTCAAGCTTTCAGAACTTCACGCATTCAGAACTTCACCGATTCAGAACTTCACCCTTTCAGAACATAACACATTCAGAACTTCACCCTTTCAGAAAATCACATATTCAGAACTACAACCATTGAGAACTTCACACATTCAGGACTTCACCCTTTAAGAAATTCACACATTCAGAACTTCACCCATTCAGAACTTCAACCATTTAGATTATCACCCATTCAGAGCTTCACCCATTCAGAACTTCACCCATTCAGAACTTCACCCATTCAAAACTTCACCCATACAGATCTTCACCCATTCAGAACTTCACCCTTTCACAACTTCACCCACTCAGAACATCACCCATTCAGAGCTTCACCCTTTCAGAATTCAACCCTTTCAGAACTTCACACATTCAGAACTTCACAGATTTAGAACTTCACACATTCAGAACTTCACCCATTCAGAACATCCCACATTCAGAACTTCACCCATTCAGAACTTCACCCATTCAGAACTTCACCCATTCAGAACTTCAGCCATTGAGAACTTCACCAAAACAGAACTTCACCCTCTCAGTACATGGAGTATTCAGAACCTCACCCTTTCAGAACTTCTTACATTCAGAACTTCACCCATTGAACTTCACCCATTCATATCAACACCCTTAAAGAACTTTAGACATTCAGAATTTCACCCCTTCAGAACTTCAACCATTCCGATTATCACCCATTCAGAACTTCAAACATTCAAAACTTCACCCATTCAGAACTTCACCCATTCAGAACTTCAGCCATTCCGAGCTTCATCCATTCCGAAGGTCAACCTTTCACAACTTCACCCATTCAGAACTTCACCCATTCAGAACTTCATCCATTCCGAAGGTCAACCTTTCACAACTTCACCCATTCAGAACTTCACCCATTCAGAACTTCACCTATTCGAAACTTCACCCATTCAGATCTTCACCCATTCAGAACTTCACCCTTTAACAACTTCACCCATTCATAACTTCATCCATTCAGAGCATCACCCTTTCAGAGCTTCACCCTTTCAGAACTTCACACATTCAGAACTTCACACATTCAGACCTTCACCCATTCAGAACATCACACATTTAGAACTTCACCCATTCAGAACTTCACCCATTCAGAACTTCACCCATTCAGAACTGCAGCCATTCAGAACTTCACCTAAACAGAACTTCACCCTTTCAGGACTTCACACATTCAGAACTTCACCCATTCAGAACTTCACCCATTCAGAACTTCACCCATTCAGAACTGCAGCCATTCAGAACTTCACCTAAACAGAACTTCACCCTTTCAGGACTTCACACATTCAGAACTTCACCCTTTCAGAACCTCACACATTCACAACTTCACCCATTCAGAACTACACCCATTCAGAACTTCACCCTTTCAGAACTTCACCCATTCAGAACTTCACCCATTCCGATTATCACCCATTAAAAAATTCAACCATTCAGAACTTTACCAATTCAAAACTTTACCCATTCAGAACGTCACCCATTCAAAACTTCACCCATTCAGAACTTCATCCATTCAGAACTTCACCCTTTCAGAACTTCACCCATTCATAACTTCACCCATTCAGAACTTCACCTATTCAGAACATCACCCATTCAGAACTTCATCCTTTCACAACTTCACACATTCAGAATGCCACCCATTCAGAACTTCACCCATTCAGAACTTCACGCATTCAAAACTTCGCCCATTCAGAACTTCACACATTCAGAATGCCACCCATTCAGAACTTCACCCATTCAGAACTTCACGCATTCAAAACTTCGCCCATTCAGAACTTCACACATTCAGAACTTCATCCATTCAGAGCTTTACCCATTCCAAATTTCACCCATTCAGAACTCCACCCATTCAGAACTTCACCCATTCAGAACTTCACCTATTCAGAACTTCATCCATTCAAAACTTCACCTATTCAGAACTTCACCCATTCAGAACAGCACACATTCAGAACTTCAACCATTCATAACTTCACCCATGCAGAACTTCACCCTTTCAGAACTTAACACATTCAGAACTTCACCCTTTCTGAAAAGCACATGTTCAGAACTTCAACCATTTAAATCTTCACCCATTCAGAACTTCACCCTTTAAGAACTTCACACATTCAGAACTTCACCCATTCAGAACTTCACCCTTTAGATTATCACCCATTCAGAGCTTCACCCATTCAGAACTTCACCCATTCAGAACTTTACCCATTCAAACCCTATCCCATTCAGATATTCACCCATTCAGAGCTTCACCATTTCACAACTTCACCCATACAGAACTTCACCCATTCAGAGCGTCAACCTTTCAGAACTTCACACATTCAGAATATCACACATTCAGAACTTCACCCATTCAGAACATCACACATTCAGAACTTCACCCATTCAGAACTTCACCCATTCAGAACTTCACCCATTCAGAACTTCTGCCATTCAGAACTTCACCCATTCAGAACATCACACATTCAGAACTTCACCCATTCAGAACTTCACCCATTCAGAACTTCACCCATTCAGAACTTCTGCCATTCAGAGCTTCACCCAAACAGAACTTCACCCTTTCAGGAATTCACACATTCAGAACTTCACCCATTCAGAACATCACCCATTCGGAACATCACCCTTTCCGAACTTAAGACATTGGGATTTTCAACCATTCAGAACCTCACCAATTCCGATTTTCACACATTCAGAACTTAATCCATTCAGAACGTTACCGATTCAAAACTTCACCCATTTGGAACATCACCCATTCAGAACTTCACCCATTCAGAACTTCATCCATTCACAAGGTCACCCTTTCAGACCTTCACCCATTCACAACGTCACCCATTGAGAACTTCACCTATTCAGAACTTCACCCATAGAGAACTTCATCCTTTCACAACTTAACACATTCAGAACTCCACCCATCCAGGACTTCACCCTTTCAAAACGCCACGCATTCAGAACTTCACCTATTCAGAACTTCACACATTCAGAACTTCACCCATTCAGAACTACACCCATTCATTATTTCACCCATTCAGAACTTCACCCATTCAAAACTGTACCCATTTAGAACTTCACCCATTCAGAACCTCACCCATTGAGAACTTCACCCATTCAGAACAGCACACATTCAGAACTTCACCCATTAAGATCTTCACCCATTTAGAATCTCACCCTTTCAGAACTTCACACATTCAGAACTTCACCCTTTCGGAACTTAACACATTCAGAACTTCACCCTTTCAGAAAATCACATATTCAGAACTTCAACCTTTGAAAACTTTACCCATTCAAAACTTCACCCTTTCAGAACTTCACCCATTTAGATTATCAGCCAGTCAGAGCTTCACCCATTCAGAACTTCACCCATTCAGAACTTCACCCATTCAAAACATCACCCATTTAGATCTTCACCCATTCAGAACTTCACCCATTTAGATCTTCACCCATTCAGAACTTCACCTTTTCACAACTTCACCCATTCAGAACTTCACCCATTCAGAGCTTCACCCTTTCAGAAATTCACACATTCAGAACTTCACACATTGAGAACTGCACACATTCAGAACTTCATCCATTCAGAACATCACACATTAAGAACTTCACCCATTCAGAACTTCACCCATTCAGAACTTCAGCCATTCAGAACTTCACCCAAACAGAATTTCACCCTTTCAGGACTTAACATATTGAGAACTACACCCTTTCAGAACGTCTCACATTCAGAACATCACCCATTCAGAACTTCACCCATTCAGAACGTCGCCCTTTCAGAGCTTTAGACATTCAAAACTTCACCCATTCAGAACTTCACCCTTTCCGATTATCACCCATTCAGAACTTCATCCATTCAGGAATTTACACATTAAGAACTTCACCCATTCAGAACTTCACCCATGCAGAACTTTACCCATTCAGAACTTCATCAAATCAGAAGGTCACCCTTTCATGAATTCACCGATGCAGAACTTCACCCATTCAGAACTTCACCTATTCAAAACTTCACCCATTCAGATCTTCACCCATTCAGAGCTTCACCCTTTCACAACTTCACCCATTCAGAACATCAACCATTCAGAGCATCAGCCTTTCAGAGCATCACCCTTGCAGAACTTCACACATTGAGAACTACATTACATTCAGAACTTCACACATTCATAACTTCACCCATTCAGAACTTCACCCATTCAGAATTTCAGCCATTCAGAACTTCACCCAAACAGAACTTTACCCTTTCAGGACTTCACACATTCAGACCTTCAACCTTTCAGAACTTCACACATTCAGAACTTCACCCATTCAGAACTTCACGCATTCAGAGCTTCACCCTTTCAGAACATTGTACATTGAGAAATTCACCCATGAAGAACTTCAACCATTCAGAACTTTACCGATGTAAAACTTCACCCATTCAGAACTTCACCCATTCAGAACATCACCAATTCAGAACTTCATCCATTCAGAAGGTCACCCTTTCAGAACTGCATCCATTCATAACTTCACCCATAAAGAACTTCACCCCTTCAGAACTTCACCCATTTAGAACTTCATCCTTTCATAACTTCCCACATTCAGAACTCCACCCATTCAGAACATTGCCCATTCAAAACTTTACCCATTCAAAACTATACCCATTCAGAACTTCACCCATCCATAACTTCACCCATTCAGAACTTCATCCATTCAGGAAGTCACCCTTTCAGAACTTCACCCATTCAGAACTTCACCCATTCAGAACTTCACCCATTCATAACTTCACCCATTCAGAACTTCACCCATTCAGAACTTCACCCTTTAAGAACTTCACAGATGCAGAACTTCACCCATTCAGAACTTCACCTATTCTGAAATTCACCCATTCGGAACTTCACCCATTCAGAACTTCACCCTTTAAGAACTTCACAGATGCAGAACTTCACCCATTCAGAACTTCACCTATTCTGAAATTCACCCATTCGGAACTTCACCCATTCAGAACTTCACCCTTTAAGAACTTCACAGATGCAGAACTTCACCCATTCAGAACTTCACCTATTCTGAAATTCACCCATTCGGAACTTCACCCATTCAGAACTTCACCCTTTAAGAACTTCACAGATGCAGAACTTCACCCATTCAGAACTTCACCTATTCTGAAATTCACCCATTCGGAACTTCACCCATTCAGAACTTCACCCTTTAAGAACTTCACAGATGCAGAACTTCACCCATTCAGAACTTCACCTATTCTGAAATTCACCCATTCGGAACTTCACCCATTCAGAACTTCACCCTTTAAGAACTTCACAGATGCAGAACTTCACCCATTCAGAACTTCACCTATTCTGAAATTCACCCATTCGGAACTTCACCCATTCAGAACTTCACCCTTTCAGGACTTCACACATTCAGAACTTCACCGTTTCAGAAAATCACATATTCAGAACTTCAACCATTCAGAACTTCAACCTTTGAGAAGTTCACACATTCAGATCTTCACCCATTCAGAACTTCACCCATAAAGATTATCACCCATTCAGAGCTTCACCCATTCAGACCTTCACCCATTAAGAACTTCACCCATTAAAAACTTCACCCATTCAGATCTTCACCCATTCAGAACTTCACCCTTTGACAACTTCACCCATTCCGCACTTCACCCATTCAGAGCTTCAACCTCTCAGAACTTCACCCTTTCAGAACTTCATACATTCAGAACTACACACATTCAGAACTTCACACATTCAGATCTTCACCCATTCAGAACATCACACATTTAGTGCTTCAACTATTCAGAACTTTACCCATTAAAAACTTCACCCATTCAGAACTTCAGCCATTGAGCACTTCACCCAAACAGAACTTAACCCTTTCAGGACGTCAAACATTCAGAACTTCACCCTTTCAGAACTTCACAAATTCAGAACTTCACCAATTCAGAACTTCACCCATTCAGAACTTCACCCTTTCAGAACTTTAGACATTCAGAACTTCACCCATTCAGAACTTCACCGATTCCGATTACCACCCATTCAGAACTTCACCCATTCAGAACTTTACCCATTCAAAACTTCACCCATTCCGAACTTCACCCATTCAGAACATCACCCATTCAGAACCTCATCCATTCAGCAAGTCAACCTTTCAGAACTTCACTCATTCAGAACTTCACCCATTCAAAACATCACATATTCAGAAATTCACACATTCAGAACTTCACCCATTACAAAATTCAATTATTCTGAACTTAACCCATTCAGAACTCCACACATTGAGAACTTCACCTATCCAGAACTTCACCCATTCATAACTTCACCCATTCAGAACTCCACCCATTCAGAACTTCACCCATTCAGAACTTCACATATTCAAAACTTCACCCATTCAGAACTTCACGCATTCAGAACATCACACATTCATTACATCACCTTTTCGGAACTTCACCCTTTCAGAACTTCACACATTAAGAACTTCACCCATTCAGAACTTCACCCATTCAGAACTTCATCCTTTCACAAATTCATACATGCAGAACTTCACCCATTCAGAACTTCACCCATTCATAACTTCACGCATTCAGAATTTCACCCGTTCACACCTTCACCTATTCAGAACTTCACCCATTAAGAACTTCACCCATTATGAACTTCATCCATTCAGAACTTCAACCTTTCAGAACTTCACCAATTCAGAACTTGATCCTTTCAGAACTTCAACCATTCAGAAAATCGCCCATTCAGAACTTCTCCCATTCAGAACTTCACCCATTCAGAACTTCACATATTCAGAACTTCACACATTACGGACTTCACCCATTCAGAACTTCACCCATTCAGAAAGTCGGCCATTCAGAACTTCTCCCATTCAGTACTTCACCCATTCAGACCTTCACCCATTCAGAACTTCACCCATTCAGAATTTTACCCATTCTGAACTTCACTCATTCAGAACAGCACACATTCAGAACTTCACCCATTCAGAACTTCACCCTTTCAGAACTTCACGCATTCAGAACTTCACCCATTCAGAACTTTACCCTTTAATAACTTCACACATTCAGAGCATTCACCCTTTCAGAAAATCACACATTCAGAACTTCAACCATTCAGAACTTCACCGATTCAGAACTTCTCCCTTTAAGAACTTCACACATTCAGAACTTCACCCATTTAGATTATCACGCATTCAGAGCTTCACCCATTCAGAACTTCACCCATTCAAAACTTCACCCATTCAGAACTTCACCCATCCAGATCTTCACCCATTCAGAACTTCACCCTTTCACAACTTCACCCATTCAGAACTTCACCCATTCAGAGCTTCACCCTTTCAGAACTTAAACCTTTCAGAACTCCACTCATTCAGACCTTCACACATTCAGAACTTCACATATTCAGAACTTCACACATTTATAAAGTCATACATTCAGAACTTCACCCATTCAGAACTTCACCCATTCATAACTTCACCCATTCAGAACTTCAGCCATTCAGAACTTCACCCAAACAGAACTACACCCTTTCAGGACTTCACACATTCCGAACTTCACACATTCAGAACTTCACCCATACCGAACTTCACCCTTTCAGATTTTTAGACATTCAGAACTTCACCCATTCCGATTATCACCCATTCAGAACTTCCCTCATTCAGAACTTAACCCATTCAAAACTTCACCCATTCAGAACTTCACATATTCAGAACTTCAACAGTTCAGAACTTCACCCATTCAGAACAGCACACATTCAGAACTTCACCCATTCAGAACTTCACACATTCAGAAATTTACCCTTTCAGAACTTAACGCATTCAGAACTTCACCCATTTAGAACTTCATCCTCTCAGAACTTAACACATTCAGAACTTCACCCTTTTAGAAAATCACATATTCATAAATTCAACCATTGAGAACTTCACCCATTCAGAACTTCACCCTTTAAGAACTTCACAGATGCAGAACTTCACCCATTCAGAACTTCAACCATTTAGATTATCACCAATTCAGAGCTTCACCCATTCAGAACTTCACCCATTCAGAACTTCAACCATTTAGATTATCACCAATTCAGAGCTTCACCCATTCAGAACTTCACCCATTCAGAACTTCACCCATACAAAACATCACCCATTCAGATCTTCACCCGTTCAGAACTTCACCCATTTAGATTATCACCCATTGAGAGCTTCACCCATTCAGACCTAAAACCATTCAGAACTTCACCTATTCAAAACTTCACCCATTCAGATCTTCACCCATTCAGAAGTTCACCCTTTCACAACTTCATCCATTGCGAACTTCACCCATTCAGAGCTTCACCCTTTCAGAACTTCAACCTTTCAGAAATTCACACATTCAGAACTACATTCATTCAGAACTTCACACATTCAGAACTTCACCCATTCAGAACATCACACATTCAGAACTCCACGCATTCAGAACTTAACCCATTAAAAACTTCACCCATTCAGAACTTCAGCCATTCAGAACTTCACCCAAACAGAACTTCACCCTTACAGGACCTCACACATTCAGAACGTCATCCTGTCAGAACATCACACATTCAGAACTTCATCCATTCAGAACTTCACCCATTCAGAACTTCACCAATTCAGAACATTAGACATTCAGAGCTTCACCCATTCAGAACTTCACCCATTCCAATTATCACCCATTCAGAACTTCACCCATTCAGAAATTCACCCATTCAGAACTTAACCCATTAAGAACTTCACCCATTCAGAACTTTACCCATTCAGAACTTCATCCATTCCGTACTTCACCCTTTCAGAACTTCACCCATTAAGAACTTCATCAATTCAAAACGCCACCTATTCAGAACTTCACACATTCAGAACGTCACCCACTAAAAACTTCACCCATTCTGTACTTCACCCATTCAGAATTCCACACATTCAGAACTTCACCCATTCAGAACTTCACCCATTCATATCTTCACCCATTCAGAACTCCACCCATTCAGAACTTCACCCATTCAGCACTTCACCCATTCAGAGCTTCACATATTCAGAACTTCACCCATTCAGAACTCCACACATTCAGAACATCAAATATTCATTACATCACCCATTCATAACTTCACCCTTTCAGAACTTCACACATTATGAACTTCACCCATTCAGAACTTCATCCTTTCACAATTTCATACATGCAGAACTTCAATCATTCATAACTTCACACATTCAGAACTTCACCCATTCAGAACTTCATCCTTTCACAATTTCATACATGCAGAACTTCAATCATTCATAACTTCACACATTCAGAATTTCACCCATTCACACCTTCACCCATTCAGAACTTCACCCATTCAGAACTTCAACCATTCAGAACTTCATCCATTCAGAACGTCATCCATTCAGAACTTCAACCTTTCAGAACATCACCAATTCAGAACTTCACCCTTTCAGAACTTCACCCTTTCAGAGCTTCACCCATTCAGAAATTTGCCCATTCAGAGTTTCTCCCATTCAGAACTTCACCCATTCAGAACTTCACACATTCAGAACTATACGCATTGAGCACTTCACCCATTCAGAACTTTACCCATTTAGAAATTCGCCCATTCAGCTCTTCTCCTATTCAGAACTTCACCCATTGAGAACTTCACTCATTCAGAACATCACCCATTCAGAACTTTACCCATTCTGAACTTCACCCATTCAGAACAGCACACATTCAGAACTTCACCCATTCAGAACTTCACCCATTCAGAACTTCACCCTTTGAGAACTTCACGCATTCAGAACTTCACCCATTGAGATGTTTACCCTTTAAGAACTTCACACATTCAGAACTTCACCCTTACAGAACTTAACACATTCAGAACTTCATACATACAGAACTAAACCCATTCAGAAATTCATCCATTCAGAATTTCACCCAAACAGAACCTCACCCTTTCAGGCATTTACACATTCAGAACATCACACATTCAGAACTTCACCCTTTCCGAACTTCACACATTCAGAAATTCACCCATTCAGAACTTCACCCATTCTGAACTTCACCCTTTGAGAAATTTAGACATTCAGAACTTCACCCATTCCGATTATCACCCATTCAGAACTTCACCCATTCAGAGCTTTACCCATTCAAAACTTCACCCATTCAGAACCTCACCCATTCAGAACTTCAACCATTCAGAACTTCATCCATTCAGAACTTCACCCTTTCAGAACTTCACCCATTCAGAACTTCATCCATTCAGAACATCACTTATTCAGAACTTCACCAATTCAGAACTTCACCCTTTCAGAACTTCACCCATTCAGAACTTCACCCATTCAGAACTTCACCCATTCATAAATTCACCCATTCAAAACTTCACCCATTCAGAACTTCACCCATTCAGAACTTCACCCATTCAGAACAGCACACATTCAGAACTTCACCCATTCAGAACTTCACCCATTCAGAACTTCACCCATTCAGAACTGAACACATTCAGAACTTTACCCTTTCAAAAAATCAT